>JAMLFY010000003.1:31509050-31532050 GCA_030441495.1 Dalbergia oliveri | reverse complement strand
AAGAAACGGGAGAAACTAAGTACTAAGCTAATGACACAAACACTACTAAAACTACTAATCATAACTCTTACACTATCTAGGTAAATTTCCTAGCATCATTTGCACAAAAGTATACTTCTCATCCTAATCCGCTAATGCATAAAAAATGATAACCCAGGAATTTTGTTCATTCCTCAGATAACCTTTTATCACACTTTTCATAATTTTTAAGTGCATTGATGATCTCTGAAACATATTTATTGTTGCTTTGAATCACATGCTCTCATTACTACAAATTACAGACTTTCACGACACTTCACTCATGGCGGTTCAACAAATTGGTCATCGTGACCATTTAACAAGGCATCCATCTCGGTTGGTGGAACCGCCACGCTTCCTCCCTTCCTTAGTGAAATTAGGTGCTAAGCCCTCATTCTTCTCCATCAATCCCTCTCTATTTTGCCTAGGTTTTTCACTCCCTCTTTCTCAAGGTTGCTCCTTTGCTCTTTGAACCTCTCCTTTCTCTCAAGTTTGCCACTTTGCTGAAGGTGCAACTCTCTCTTACTCAGGTCCTCAAGGTTGGTCGAAGTCATCGATCTCTCCTCGGCTGCTGCTCCGCTCGTCAGCGCCTCCTCCACGGGCAGCTGCTCTCACTCTGGCGGTTGCTTTCCTTGCGCAAGGCCGTTGCTCGTTCCAAGGTCCCCTTTATCTCTCACGCAAGCTCGTTGCTCTGCTCTGCAAGGCCATTGCTTCATTGGCCAAGGCCACTCCGCTCTCCTTCGAATCCAGGTTTGTTTTTCCTCTGTTTTGGCATTTTTACCTTTTCCTTTTTTTTTCTCTTATTTTGTGAATATCTAATCACTTTTATTGATCTATTGATTTAGGAATTCATCTGAGTAATGTCTTGTTCTTGGCATAAACTATTCTCCCAATATTGTTTACGACTTCATTGCTCAATCTAAATAACTATTAAGTAATTGTAGAAATGGGTTAGTTGTAAATGTGTGCTAGTGAGGCTTTAATAGTATAAAATATTTGAATACAGTGTTATCTACAAATGGTGATACAAAGCTAGTAATGAAAGGGATTTCTCATGGAGCTTGCGACCAATGAGAATTGAAGAGCTAAAGAATATTTGGCAGCATGTTATCGAGAAAAAGAAGTTTGATGAAAGGAGAAGAACAAAACTACAAACCCCCATTTGTTGAATCTGATCTCCTTCATGATTGTTTTTTTAAATGGTATCAGTCATGTTTTCTTTGGTTTTGGATTTCTTTAATAATTGAAAATGCTAGTCAAATAGTGCTTGTATATTTTGGATTTTATTCTTGATTATTTAGAAGGTTTCATGCATGACTTTCTGGATTAGGAAACATCAAACATCTATATTATGCATTTCATTTGATTGATTTTTTTTATTCAAGGGGTTCGCGCTTCAATTTTCTTTATTTTCGGTTAACTAATAGATAGTATTAGTCGTGGATACGTGGAAGATGTGAGGTTGAGCAACGTGAGGCTCTTAATTGGGACCATTACCATCGTCATTGCCTTCCTTGCCTAGTTTAACAACAAGAAGAAGTTATCTGAAAACGGGATTTTCTCATTACCTGCATCATCTTATATCTTTTCTCTCACTTCACTCCTTTTGTTTTTAAATTTTTTTCTTTGTTTTGATGGTTTGATCTTTTTCCTGCTTGTGCATTGGATCGATTGATTGGTAATGGGGGTTTCAATTTTGGGTAAATTATCTTACCTTTCTGAGGTTTGTGGAAATGCAACTCACACCCCTATTTGTCCACCTGGACACTCACACCCCCTCTATTTGTCAAATTTTAAGTATTTATATTAAGTTTCACTCCTTATTCAGAATATGTTAATAAACTTAACAGAATAACATTTTTGTGATATTAATTTTTTTAATAAATAAAATTATAAAAAATACATATACCCACTCTGTTAAGTTTAGGGTATTTTTATAATTTTATTAATTAAAAATAGTTAATGTCATAAAAATGTCATTTTGTTAAGTTTATTATCAGTGTTCTATGAATGAGAGTGAAACTGTAATATAAATATTTAAAATTTGACAACAAAGTGTGAGTGTTCAGGTGGATAAATGGAGATATGAGTTGCATTTCCACAAATCTAAGGGAGGTGAGTGTAATTTACTCTTCAATTTTTTGTTTTGGTCATTGTTTTAGTGCGTGTGCAATGTGAATTTACTGCCTTGGTAATGGGTTGTTTCAATTTTTTGTTTTGGTCTTTGGTAATGTGGTGTTTTAGTGCCTTGGAATATAAGAATAGCAATTGGGACTACGATGTTGACTATTCTTATAAGAATTTACTGCCTTTTTTTTTATAAAAAAAAGTCAATTTACAAGTGTTTTTATGATAAAGTCATTCTGGAGACATGTATATTGAGAATTTCATTAATTAAGGACATGGCCAACTAGAAAGAAGCCTAAAATATGGAGAATTTGAGTGTTGATTGAGTTTATGATCTGAACTTTAAGAAATATTTATTGCTTTTAGTTGTTTGGCTTTGAATATAGTAGTAACTATTGTGTGACAATTATTTTTAAAAATGTCAGGATTGTCCAAGTTCCTGAGGATGTAGGAACAATTGGTGCTATTCAGGCCATTGCACGCCACCTAACTGCAAAAGACATATTGGTGAATGTCCTTCTCCTTTGTCCACTATGCTCTAAGATCTAGATAATATTATTTGTTTATGGTTGTGTTTACTTTCTCCAGGTTGTCAGTGGTGATCTTGTTTATGATGTGCCACTTGGTGCCATTGCACTACTCATAGGAGGTAGGAAAGACAAAACCAAGAAACCTGCTTGACTTAATAGGATTGATCCCACACATCAGTTTCTACTTAACATAGCAACTAGTAAGATCTAGAGCCTTCCCTTATAGATGGCATTTTACTGCATGTGCTATGCTTAATAATGGCTTATGTTACCTTTTATATTGAGTCAAAAAGTATAAATAATGTGCTTGCTGGTATATCGCATCAAAATCTTGATCTTTTCTGTTAATAGTGAGATTATAAATTTATAATCATATAGTTAAAGACCCTTTGTGCCAGAAACTAGAAGTTATTCAGTTTTATCTTTGTAAAATGGGAAGTATTTTATATATTCAACTCTTGAAGCACTTAAGAAAAAGGTTTTCCTCTACAACATATTCTTGGTGAATTTTTGTTACCTTTGTTCATAGGAAAAAGATAGTTAAATAAAGCACATTAGTATGTAACAAACTAAGAAGCTCTCATTGTTTTCGGAAAGAGACTTAAAGTTGCAAGAATGGGGAAATTAAGGGGAAAAGAGGTTTTAATCTTGATTGTGATGGAAAATTTTGGCTCTGTGTTTACTTATTGTAGACCATTTTATTACTAGTATTATTTTAGCTCCAAATTTTATTTGCATATGTTTTACTAGTATTGCTAGAATTATTACAAATACCTTCAAAGGATTTCAAGGAAGTGTTCGATTATGGCTTTGCCACTAAGCACAGTAGTGCTGGCCTTGTCTACAAGGTATTAATTGTCTCATTGTCTCACCTTATTTTTTCATTGTTACTTACTGATGGTTAGATATGTATATGTTATTTTAAAGTAAGCTCAAATTTTAGGTAGTCATGGAAGGAGTCATATTCTTCTAGTAATTAATTTTCAAGTTTGTATGAAATGAATTTGGAGTGATACACCATGTACCCTTCATTCTATTTAATATTGTCACTTTAAGAAGCAAAATTCCTTTGAAAGTTGTTGCAGCAAGAGACAAAAGTTTAGGACTATAAGTGAACCAAAAACCATACATTTAGGCAAAAGACAAAAATTTAGGAGCTAGTGAAAGTTGTTGTAGAAACATGATAACTAGACTGCACTAAATTAAATTCCCGTAGGTCATTAATGAATTTGAGCTTAAGTGAAAGAATTAAATTATTATCAAACTGGAAAGTATGAGCTTCATATGATTTTTTATAGAATTACTTATGAATTTTTAAGTATACTATAGTGGATAGGCTAAAGTGTAGAATAACTTTTGTTTTTAAGGCATAATTTGAGTTGTAAACATTAAAATGAAGTGAGACAAAAGGGATATGATGAAAAGATACTGTAAGGGGAACCTTTCAATAAAATTTTTGAGTAAAAGGATTTGAAATCTATTTTTGGTGAATGTTTTAAATTTATGATCTGTTATAGAGTAAAACTAAGACATGTATAAATGTGCATAGCTTGAGTTGTAGGAAAAGAATACAAAATCTATTTCATATTTGCTATATGATTGAATTTTTTGGATGTTTGAAAGTAATCCTTACTTGAAGAAAGTAATAGCAATTAGAATTATGGAAAAGAATATAAAAAATATTTTTTTTGTATTTTTAGTTAGGCGGTCTAAACACCAATAATTTTTGGAATTTAGGAACAATATTTCGAGGCGTTGGAACATGTTTTTGCGGCGTTATATCGGCGGTTAATAACCACCACAACATTCTTTTGTTTCATTGTTATTTGGTGTTTTGCAATAGTTTGGAACCGCCGTTATAGTGAAAGAACATTTCAAGCGGTTATTCCAAGTTGGCTCAACCGCAATATCCTTGGTGAGGTTGATATGGTAAGCGTTTCAACCATTAGTGGCATTATCCTTGGTGAGGTTGATATGGTAGCGGTTTCAGATTGCCATTAGTGGCATTTGGTGGCGGTTCTAACCGTCGCTAAGGGTAAAAAAAACCGCCGCGAAAGTACTTTTTCCTGGTAGTGTCTACTAGATCTACAAGTTGCTTTGCATTGACTTAGTATCTTTGTTTTCAGAGTTTTTTTTCGATTAGCCTTCTTTGTTGTCCCTTCTTGATCTGAAATATCATTGTCTTCAATGTCGTTGGGAGTCACGTTTCACTTAAAATGTTGCTTGATTGTTCTATCTCTTGAAGTCTATCAACAATAGTTGTAGCATTTGCCCTAGTAACTCTATCTTTTGCATAAAGTTCTTTAAAGATGTTATATAAAGGCCGTAACTTCATGTATAAGCCTTTGGCAACAAGGTGACTCTACAAAATCAATAAACGACATTAATAAAATGAGGCTAGCAAATTTAGCTAACAAAACTAATTAATCATTTGCCTTTAGTGCTTCTCATAGATCAAATACATATATCAAATCCTATTGAGACAATTATGTATCACATGAAGAAATGTTGCATTTTCATGAGAAATGTTGCATTTGTGTGGTTGCTTAAAAATTTGATGAATAAAGAACACCATGAAATTTTGAAACTCATTTGTATTTCCCCGAAATAAAAAAAAGTAAAAGATTAGGGAAATATTGATGCACACCAAAGTCTCATTTTTGGTGACCTTGCTATAAAATTTCTATGTGAGCATATTCCTAAGTTAGAAGGAATCTAAGATCAGCTAGTTGAGAAAATCTTGATATAATGAAATTGTATGGTGTTTGAGATACATATCAATAGTAATTTCAACAGCTGAACATCTTCCAAACTATTACAGTGGTTTATAGGCAATGCTTCACTTGATAAAAGCATGGATGCAAGTATTACCTAGGAGGAGAAGTTATGACCACTAGAAGGAAAATAAGACCTAAACAAGGTAGTTAATGGCGAATAACCAACAATGTCCTCATATAAGTACCAATTGAAAAAGTAAGGATGCAAGATATCACAAAATATGAATGTTTGCAAACAAAAAAGTAAGCATTCAAATAGCTTTTGACTCAAGCTATGTTTCTCCTAATTTTTCCATAAGTTTCTAGAACAATATAAACATGGTTCGATCAAAATGATTTGTCCAACTCAACATGTAAGTAAACATGTAATAAATTAAAATAAGCTTACCTTGGCCCATTCATTATATACTAATCGATCTGAAATCACCATTTCCCTCATCATCCCATCCATATCCAGTAGCTTAGTCTTGAATCTATGTTATTAGCTTTTTAATCAATCCTATTAGTTTTTTGTCAATGAGCTTCTCCATATTGCCAAGGTACCCATTTCTATATCCACCTTCACCTTGAATTTGTCATCTTGATGTGTTTCTAACAAGCAATCAACCAAACACACTATGAGATGAGTTTTGTGATAGTTTTTTCTTAGCCTCGCAAAAGGATTTTCCTAAAGTTTATAACGCCCAAATTTATACCTCCATTTAGAATTACCAAATTACCCTAGGTAATTTTTACATATGATTTGAGACCGAACAATCCTCAATAAAGAAATAAACATTAGAAGAGAGGTTAGGAGCATTTCGTACTAGAATCGCAAACCCGAATTTTTGTACGTGTAAAATGACCAAAATGCCCTTGAGGTCATTTTGCCCTAAAATGATCGTAGGCCCGCCGTCCTCAAGGGGATGTTTTGACAATAATAAGGGATTGTTTGTGTTATGTGTGTTAATAGAGGAGAAGAATCTTAATTTTGAGCTCGATGCGCGAAATGACCAAAACGCCCGTTTTAACCCCGAATTATGCCGACTGAGCCGAACCTCACTAAAATGTTTTAAAAGATGTTTTTAAGCTATGATTGGTCAATGGTTAAGCTCGGGTGGCTTGGCGATTTTTGAGTAAAATTACCGTTTTGCCCTGTCTTTGTGCATTTTGCGAATTTTGAGATTTTTGATTTGTCTAGTGAAACCTAAGCAATATTAGGCTCAAATTAAAGGTTATTAAATTCTAATTACTAATCTAGAGTCAAAATTATTTATTTAGAATGATTAGAACCCAAAATTGCTTGAAAACACCCAAATTGCTTACTAATTCACCTAAGCCCTTAATTGTAAATTCTCTAAATTGCAAAGATACCTACCTACACCTACATAATACATGAAACACACAAATTTTCTCCTTCTTGGGGCTGTAATGGCTGAATTATTGGTGCCTCCATGCATCAGAATATTTGTCAAATTTGGCACAAAACTCAAGGTATGAAAACAAGGAATCATGAAACATATTCCATGTTTTAAGCCATGAAACAAGAACATGTTCTTCCTCCCTTTGTCCTCCTAAAATCAGCCACCTATGCCTCCTCCATGTGTCCATTTTTGAGCTTCAAAATCTCTATAAATAGGCATGCTTAAGGAGTCTTAGAAGCCTTGCTCATAATTTTACACTTCAAAGTTTTTCCAAAGCTCAAAAACTTTCTTTCTTCCTCCCCCTTGGCCGAATTCTCTCTTCAACTTTTCAAGGAGATTTCTTTCATTTCACTCAAAGAAACCAAGTTCTCTTCCTTTCCTTCAAACCAAATTAGGTAGGGTGTAGTTTCTAAACTTATTTCTATGCTTTGAGGAGTTGTGTTCTTAGCTCAAAATGTTGAAATAATGAACCTCCACATGCTTTTTAATTTCAGTTCTTCCTTTTCTTTTTCCTCTTGGTATTCGGCCAAATGGCCTAAATGGGACTAGGATGATGGCTTGATGATGAGGACCTTGAGGGTGGGTTGTGAATCCATCACAAGTTAGGCCTCTAAAGCTTGAAAGTTCCACTTGAAGCAAAACTTTAAGGAATGATGTTGTTATGCTAACCTTGAACTTAGAACTCTATGTTAAATTAGTTTTCATTATAATTGATTTCAAAAAGTGTTGATGTTCATCTTTTAATCCATTTCCTTGAGCTTGATGATGAGATTCAAGCCATAAGGTTCTCTTTGAAACCTTGGCACAAAGAACTCTAAAGCTCACTTTGTCTTGCTAAGATATATATTGGATTAAATTTATTTTTCTCTAAAGTCTTGGTGGAGCTCTAGTAAAGAAATAAAATGAACTTGCATCCATGTTTAAGTTTATGCCTTGCACATCATGTTTACTTTTAATGTCATCACTAAATTCTCAAGAATAAATAAATGAACTTGCATTTCTCATGTTTAAATTCCAAGCTTGCATTTCATGTTTATGTTTCAAGTTGTCACTTAATCTCCAAAGATAATAAAGAGGATGCATCTCATATTTATTTTATGCTCTCACTTTATTTTATAATGGCTAAAAGAATCAATGCATGACATGTTTATTATTATGTCATCACCTAAGAATCCTAGAGCTCAAAGACTTGCCCAAGTATCACAAGCAAAGTTGGAAAATGGTAGCATCCTAAGGATGCATATTTCGATTAAGTGATGATGATAGGTTTGCCTAAGCCTCATCTAGTCAAAAAGACCAACAAGTTATGTTTCAAGATTTTTCTTAAGCAAAGAAATAAGCTTCTTGGAGCCATGGTAATAAGAACTCTAAAAGCTTACTTTCAATTTCCTTAAGATTATTGGAGTCAAATAATTCATTTTAAGAAGTCTTGAGTTTTGGAGCTTAATAAGATGTAATAAGGATTTTCGTCTCTCTTCACTTGGTCCAGTGCGACTACGTCGCTCCAATTTCTTATTTATTTCAAGCTCTTGCATCATGTTTAAATTTCCAAGTTCTGCATAATCATATTTATATTTCAAGCAAATCACCTTAATTCTTGAATATAATAATATGGACCTGCACATCATGTTTAAATTTCAAGTCTTGCATATCATGTTTATATTTTCAAGTTATCACCTTATAAAGACAAGATTAAAATGAGGTTGCATAGCATGTTTATGATTCTAGTTATCACCTAAATCTCTAAAGCTCAAGACTTGCTCCTTTTATCTTAAGTGAAAATTTTAATCGTGAAGATTCTTTCAATGTATAAATCGGCCTCATCATTAAGGTAGGCCTAAAGTGATTTTAAATAAGCTATTGATTTAGTTCTAAAATTTCTTTCAAGAGTAACAAAAAGAATTAGATTTTAAAAGAGTTTTAAGGCTTTGCAAAAATTTTACGAGATACTAGTATCTTACTTGTACTTAAAAATGTGATTTTAAGCAATTATGTAAGGTTCATGATTCAATCACTGATCTGAGTTTTGTACTACTATATGATGATGATTTGATATGTTTATTGTTGAGGAACAATTCTATGCATGTTAGAAGAGAAACTAGCTACATAAAACAACCGTAAAGCTATAATTTAGCTAGTTTTTTATCCCTTTAAATTTAGTCACTGCCAAATCTGTTTTAGTATGTTATAATTCTGTCTAAGATTGGTTAGCCATGAAAAATTTGGTAACAATTAGTATAGGATTGATCCAGAACACTAAAAAAAATGAAACTAGCAACTAAAAACTGTAAAAGCAAGATTTCTAGAACTTTAAAGAATGAAATTTATACATTATGTCCAGAACCCTTAGAAGTTATAAGAATCTAGTTTTATTATGTTTAGATAAGTGAAAATGATTCATAATTGGTTAATAATTAATTTTAGCTTCATAGGGAAAGCCGATAAAGAAAAGGGTTAAAAACGCAACTTCTAGCACATCGTAAAACCTTGAGAAAGATTTACTGCCTATGCTGCCTCATATAGTTTAATAATGTTCTTAAGGCTTATAATTAATGGTAATAATAGTAATGAGTCCCTTAGATACATAAGAAATTAGTTTAATAATTAAGGTTACCCAATTTTAGAGTTTGGTTGTTTAAGGGAGCTTCTGAGAATTTTAGATGACATCTTTTGATGCTTTGGAATGTAAGTTATATGATGATGTAATGCCTATTGAGAATTTGATATTATTGAATGATTTCATGGCTTGCATGTTATAGTTGCTGTTGCAAACAATGAGAATGCTTATGCATGAAATATGAGAATATGTCATGATAATTATGAATAATGAGTTGCATTTGATATAACATGTAAAGACTTAATGGTGACTTAAAATTATGAGGAAATGATCCTTTGGACCCATCGGACTATAGGTGGTGAAAAGGTGATCCTAAGAAAATGATCCTTTGGACCCATCAGACTATAGGTGGTGAAAAGGTGATTCTTGCCCCCTAGCCCGTTCTCTCAAAAGGGTAGAGTTGAGACTTTAACTTATCAAAAGGGATAAGTATATGCTAGTGACGACTAGTAAGGTATGAGCTCATAACCTAGATTACTCCCAAAAGGGTGGAGTATAGGGTGGCCTAGGAAAATGATGATGAAAGTAACTTTAAGTCACCTAAGGAACTAAGTAACGTATTATGTGATTATGATGTTCTTCTATGCATAGCATTTATGAGATGATGATAAGAAATATGATGTTCTTCTATGCATAGTATTTATGATATGATGATGAGGAATATGATGTGGTCTTATGCATAGCTATGTTATTATGATATACTAATGAGATATATGATAGGAAAAGTTCATTATAAATATGACATGCTAAGTTTATGATGCATTACAAGACGCATGATTAAAACTAATGGACCTTGGTAAGTATATTTCTGAACTTAATAAATGAATCTTAGCATGCTCACTATTTCATAATAACCCCGAGGTTCCTGAGGACGATGATGATGACACGATGCATATGAGGTGAGTACCCTCCTAGATTCTTTTATAAGTTTCTCACTCCCTCTTTCTTTCTTCTTTCCATCTCGTCTTTAGAAAGTAAAGGTGATGTTTGTGATTTTCGTTGATGCTCTCACTTGGTAGATACACTTGAGCTTGTGAACCAGCTTATCATCCTTGAAGAAACGTATCGCTAAACCTTGCACGTGAGCTTATATTTATCCCTATTTTTGGGGTATTATTATTATTAGGTGCCGTTAATGGATGTTCTTCCATCCATATTCTATTTATGTTTTGTTTGATTGACTACACCTAGCCTAACTCGTTGGCAGACAAATATCTATGTGTTATGTAATTATGGATGTCATATGATGGAGCCAATATGATGTGTTTTTCATGATATGCCGTTGGTTTTCTCCTTTATCTCAATTATCGTTCACGCTATGCGAGACTCACGTTTTCAATCATGTTTAAAAAAAAAATGGCTCGTAATTTCATTAAGTATTTTCAAAGTATGGTTAAATAACTGAAGCAAAGAGTAAAGTCTAGTAATTAATTGATACGACCTAGGCGTATTGGGTTAATTATTAGGGTGTTACATCCTCAAATCGAAGTTGATACTTGCATCCTTAAACCATTTCGCGGCGATTTATGCGTGGTATGTTTTTGTGGCAATTTGAACATATTTAGTGGCATTTTTCAATACCCAAAAAGGCCAATGATCCAATTCCAACTAACAATATATTATTCTTTCTCATATATTATTTATTCTCGTCTTCACGTGCCCTTGATATGTCGAAGGATCTCATATATATATATTTCTCATCTTTATGTGCCTTTGGCATATGAAGGGATCTCTTATCATTCTAATACTTTAACAATTTATACTTCATGCTCCATGTCACATGCACAAGCATTATAATCATATATGTATAACATCAACAATTAATTACATAGTGTACGATGCACACATATATTATTTATTCTCACTTCACGTGCCCTTGATATGTTAAGGGATCTCATATATATATATATATATATATATATATATATATATATATATATATATATATTCATCTTATGTGCCTTTGGCACATCGAAGGAATTCTTATTCATTCTGTAATACTTTAACAATTTATACTTCATGCTCCATGTCACATACACAAGCATTATAATCATATATTTATAACATCAACAATTAAATTACATAGTGTACGATGCACACATATAACTCATAATTACAGTTCTAGCTCATATAGCACCTATTCATAATTTCAATTTTAAAGAAAAACTATGGTTAAATTACTAAACATCATAAATACAAGGTGAAATAATTTTCAAGAGATAATTCAATTTATTTATGAGGTCTTGTGAAAATTTCAAAGCAAAACAATGTCTCTAGCTATATTAACAAAATTATACAATTTTGATGGACAATAACCACCTAATTTCAGCCCACAGTTAGAATTCTTAATTTTATTACCACAGCAAATTAACTTAATAAATTCTAAAAATTCAAGGCTAAATCTCAAGGTGTCCACAACTAGTTGTAAAAATTTCAAGTCAAAATTCAATCATTTGGTGTAGTAAAAAAATTAGATAAATTAAAGCTTTAGACTGATTTTACAGCAACTTCTAACCGCCTTAGTTTTTGAATTTTTAAAAATAGTAAAAGTCTTTAAATGGACTAAGAAAAATCATGAGTTACCTTAACATGTTAACTTCACTATAAAAAAGTTTTAGATAAAAAACACATATCCAATTGTGTTTTAAAAATCACACAAGTTTACTATCAAACTCAAAATTCATGTTTTCAACATACCAAACTAAGAAGTAACTGCTCAAAGAAGCATCCTAGCAATATGTACTAACCAAATCATACATGTTCATCAATATTCAAGTTCTAAGCTATGATTACAAAACCAAAACCTAGCATATTTCTTTGAAAATTTTCAGAAAACAAAAGCTACATTGAAAAAGGTCTCAAGAAATCCTTACCTTTAGTTAGAAGGCTTTTGCAATTCTAATAATTTCTTCAAGTGTTTCTCCACCCAACTTCAACCCAAAAATAGCCAAATCCTTCTCCTAAGTAGTAATATATCTCCTATTTAATGGTAAGGTGAAATGAAAATTCTATGTTGGAGGTTGATATGAAGATTTCAAGAGGTATTTTTTATATTGTAGAATGGAGTTTTAAGCTTGTTCATGAGGTTTTTGGGAAGAAGAAAAGTGAAAAGGCTGAAAAAAGGGGGGGGGGGTTGGCGCATATAGGGGAAAGATATAAGTTGTAATGTTTGTATAAGATGTGTATTGTTTTTCACCACAAAAAATAATTTTTGTAATAAAAATTAGGATTTTTGTGTGGCTATAATGAAATCTTGAGAAAAATGAGAGGTGTGGTCATTCCCTTGCTATACACTTTGTTAATAAGCTTGCTCTCTAAGCTTCATGCAAGTGTAGAACCCACATTGAAATTTGACCAAATGATATGATCCTGGTCAAGGGTGAAATTAAAATTAATGGAATGTCAAGGTGTGGTTAGTAGTGATTATTTTGCTACAAGGTCACTGTTACAAAAATGTGAAATTAAAATCATAAATATGGGTGCATTTGGCAAAAATGTGGTTAGTAGTGATTATTTTGCTATAAGGTCACTATTACAATATCAAAAATCGCACATAAAAACTTCACCGAATGGGTGCAATGTCTATCCTGAAAACCTAAAATATCCTTACCTGGGTCCCAAAAAGTACTATTCATGTTTTTTTTACATCATCACAAAGCTAGTCAGAATTTTGAAATTCTCATTAATAAGATTTAAATTAATTTTTGAATAACTTTGGGGTGTTACAATACTACCCTCCTTAAAAAAAATTTTGCCCTCAAAATTCATTTGACATTGACTTGAAAAGATAGTTTACACAAACCAAACAAGCAATCCAAACATAGCCAATCCAAAAGTAGCAATCGAATCCTATAATGTAGTAAAAGTGTTCCTACCTCGAATTGGATCTTCAGATAGTGATGTTCCTTCAAGTTAGGATGAACTACCTTTGTGTTGTGGCTTTGCAGTTGGTTTCAGATACTTATGAACACTGCCAAATCTTATGCCTTGGTTTTCCACAGTGATAGTATACATATTGCCTAGCCAAACAAGGTCTATTCCCATAGTCCTTCTTATATCTTGGGTAGTCTTGCCTCATGGTTGACTTTTGTTGCTGTTTGTGCTCATATGAATTGGGTTCAACTTTTCCTTGGGGCAAGGCATCCTCATAACCTTGGTCTTTAGGTGGTAGTCTCTTCATAGAATTATCTCTAGTAGATAGAGCAATTGCTAGCTTTTTATTATATCCTTCCACTAGTCGACATTTGTCTACTAAGAGGCATAGTCTTTGATCTCTATGAGTCCAACAACGCTTCAATATCTTCTTGTTATCCACGTTCATATTTGATATACTTCCAGACTTCATTGGGATCACATTGGTAAATAGTAGAGAATTTGCATAGCTCCTCTAATTTCACAATGTATTTTGCCACCTCATGTTTCCCTGCTTGAGCCCTATGAGCTTTAGTTCCTTTGCATTTTTTATTGAGGCAAGAAATATTTCTGGTAGAAAGCTTCTTTGAAAATGTTCCAAGTAATTATAGTTTTCAGAGGCCTCAAATAATATTCTAATCCCATTCCACCAGAATTTGGGATCGGCCTCTAGTATGTAGGTAGTGAAGGCCACCTTCTGGTCCTCTGCATAGGCAAGCACCGAGAAAAATTTCTCCATTACTTAATCCATTCCTCTCTTCTGGATTAAGGGCTTCTCTAAAAGGCATTGGGTTGGCTTTCCTAAATGCAGTGAACTTTTGATATTCTATGTCCACCTCTGCTCCCCTTGGGTTTCCGTTGGATTTCCTCATTCCAATCTAATCTCTTCATCATCTGGTTGGCCACTATAGCTTGTCCTTTCATAGTGCAGCCATTCAGCATTCACACTCCTAGTATGTTTGCGGTCTGACATTGGTTCTTGAACACACCAAACAAAAGATATTGAGTTGATCAGACTCAATACTATGCTAAGTGTGATAGTAACCAACTATAGTACCACTAGATTGTCATACAATCTATACCTTATATCCTATCATACAAATAAGATTTAGGGCATGACTTATCTACACATAGCAAAGTACACTTGGAAGCATAGTTAGTCCATTCCTTGAGGTCCTACTAGGATAATTTGCTTTGATACCATAATGTAACATCTTCCCAAATATAACATTATCCTTAAGCCATGATATAGACTTGGGAGTTGTTACTTGTAAATTAGACATTGCTTAATTATATACATCATATCCGATCAAGTCATCCAGTAACTAATTCATAGTTCTACTTCAACATATAAAAAGGAAAAATAAAATAACCAAAGAATACATGAAAAAACTCTTGTATGAGCCTTAATATATATTTGTCTTTTTATACATTTACAAACATATATACATACATACACACACACACACATAACAAAAGAAAACTGATAATGGACTCAACCATCACGTTATTGTAAATTAGTTCTTTCGTAATGGCAGCTTCATTGTTCTCCTAGCAATTTGAGACGACCGATAACACAAACATAGGGGTGAGAATAATGAAATTCTCAATAGGGTATCTCCAAATACATAGTAATCAATGTTATCATTATCGTCCCAGCCACTTCAATTTGTTAAAAAATAATGTGATCATGTTGTATATAACAAAGATTCATTTTAAAGTTCAAAATCATCTTTTCAAAGTGGGTTACTTTTAGCATTCAATCACTTAATTCACACATATCATAATGCTCAAGCTCATAATAAATCATCTTAGGCAAATAATTCAATATAATATGAGTATGCACATGATAAATGCAATGATTATCTTTACTTTGGTAGCTTTCTTATCTTCACATGCCCTTGATATGTTGAAGGGGATTTCATATACATCTTTCTCATTTTTACATGCCCTTGACATATTGAAGGGAGTCTCATCTTTACATTTCTTTGATATATTGAAGGGGGTCTCATCTATATGTGCTCTTGACATATCAAAGGGGATCTCTTGTTCATTCTGTAATACTTTAACAATTCATACTTTATACTCCATGTCACATGCACAAGCATCATGATCATATTTGCATAGCATCGACAATTAAATTACATAGTGTACCATGCACACATACTTCTCATAATCACAATTCTAGCTCATCCAGCACCTATCCAAATTTCAGTTTAAAGAAAATTATGGTTAAATTACTAAACATCATAAATACAGAGTGAGATAATTTTCAAAGATAATTCAATGTATCTATGAGATCCAGTAAAAATTTCAAAGTAAAATAAGTTTCTAGCTATATTAACAAAATTATACAATTTCGTAACGTAACCACCTAATTCTAGTTCACCATTAGAATTCCCAATTTTATTACTATAGCAAATGAATTTAATAAATTCTTAAAAATTTAGGGATGGACCTCAAGTTGTCCACAAAAAGTTGTACAAATTACAAGGCAAAATTTTATAATTTGATGTAGTAACAAAATTAGACAAATTTATAGCTTCGAATTGACTTCAACGACAACCTTAACCGCCTTAGTTTTTGAATTTTTAAAAATAGTAAAATTCTTCAAATGGACTCAAGAAAAATCATGGAGTTACCTTAACATGGTAACTTTACTAGTAAAAAAAAAATTAGATGAAAAAGACATCTCCAACTATGTTTTAAAAGCCACACAATTTTATTGTCATACTTAAAATCCAGTATTCAGCATACCAAACCAAGATGTAAGTTGCTCAAAGAAGAATCCTAGCAACATGTACTAACCAAATCATGCATGTTCATCAATATTCAAGCTCTGAACTATGATTACAAAACCAAAACCTAGCATATTTCTTTGAAAATTTTGAGAAAACAAAAGCTACATTGAAAGAGATTTCAAGAAATCCATATCTTTAGCTAGAAGACTTTTGCAATTCTTATGACTTCTTCAGGTGTTTCTCCACCTAACTTCAACCCAAAACCAACCAAATCCTTCTCCTAAGTATTAAAATATTAGATCCTTTTTTATGGTAAGGTGAAGTGAAATTTTTTTGTTGGAGGTTGATATGAAGATTTCAAGAGGTATCTTAGGGCTAGTGTTTAAGTTATTGATTTGTGATATTGTAGAATGGAGTTTCAAGCTTATTCATGAGGTTTTAGGGAAGAAGAAAAGTGAAGAGGCTGAAAAAGGGCCTGGCATAATTTGTAGGGGAGAGAAATGAGGAATATGAGTTGTAATGTTTATATGAGAATGTGCATAATTTTTCACCACAAAAAACTATTTTTGTAATAAAAATTTGGATTTTTGTATGGCTATTATGAAATCTTGAGAAAAAAGAGGTGTGGCCATTCCCTTACCATACACTTGTCAAGAAGCTTGCTTTCTAAGCTTCATGCGGTGTAAGAAACAACACATTAGAATTTTACCGAATAGGTGAGATACTATGTAACACCCGAAATTTATTTCAAAAATTTTATTTGAACTTTATTAATTATAATTTCATAATTTTGATAGAATTAGTCATAATAAAAAAAATGTAAATAGTGATTTTGAAGGCCTCGCAGGTAAAACAAGCCAAAACCCTAAAACCAGGACCAAATCCAGAGAATGAGAAAAGATAGGATTAAGATTAGAAATGGTTATCAATGAAGGTTTTAGACCCAAAATTTAATTTTGGACAATATTTATTTTTTTAAGTATGGTATTTTATCCGTTTAGTAAAATATCGATGTGGTTTCTTACACCAAATGAAACTTGTAGTACAAGTTTACCACCTCACTTGACAAGTGTGTGGCTAGGAATTGGCCACACCATTATCTTAAGGTAAGGATTATTAGGAACCACATAAAATAACAATTTTCATTACAAAGACATAATTTTGTGATAGAAATAATTTCCAACACAACATGTAATAAATGATACAAGCTTACCATTTTCCATCCTTTTCCTCCCAAATTTCAGCTAGCCCTCCCTCCATTATAGCCCACCATGTTCTTTCACTCCAAACCCTAACCCTTTCCTTTAATCCCTAAAACTCAAGCTCAAAGTCACTAAAACATCAAGATTCCTTCACTAAACTTACCTGCTCCTCATAATCTTCAAATATAACCGATTAGGATTTTAATCTATCACTATTTTTTCACTTTGATCCATCATACATCACTGCAAAGAGATGGTTAAGGGCTGTTTGGAAGGGTTTTGAATGAAGAAATACACTTGGGAAAGATTACTCTTGGCAAGAAGCTTTGAAGCATTAAGTAGGTCTCTTTTAACCTCTTTTCTTTGCCAAACTAGTCTGAAATTATTTTGAATATTTGAGCTTGAAATTCTTAGTTTGATTGGCTACTAATATATAGATATTGATGTGTTTAATTAGGTAAAATGATTTGATGTTGTTAGAAAGTCTTTTTTGTTAAAACAAGTTTTGAGTTGTTTGTTAGAATCTAGATTTAGCAGATAGGTCATTTTATATGATTTCTTTCACATAGTTGGAGATATGATTTTGAGGTAAAATTTTTATATGATGAATCTACCATATGAAAGTGTTTGCAGTATTTTTCTTGAGTCAATTTGAAGCTTTTTGCTATTTTTAAAAATTGAGAAACCAAGCTAGTCAAGGTTTCTGCCTGAACAACCAATTTTGAAGGATTGAATTTGTCTAATTTTGTTACTATATCAAATGACCGAATTTTGACTTGAAATTTTTATAGAATTTTATATATTCATTTGATATGATAATAAAATTGGGAATTTTGATTGTTGATTGGAACTAGGTGATTTCTGACCTTCGAATTTATATAATTTTGTTAATATAGCTAGAGACCTTATTTTGCTTTGAAATTTTTACAGGGTCTTATAGACATATTGAATTATCTCTAAAAAATGATTTTGCTATGTTTTTGATAATGTTTAGTAATTTATTCATTATTTCCTTTAAGGTTGGAATTTCTAGATAGCATGATATTATGCTAAATGATGATTAGATGCCAATGAATTGATATCATGTATACTATGTGAGTTTGATGATGATGCTATATGTATATAATTGTGAATACTTTTTGTCATTGCCTCTATATGAGAGAAAGATCAATAATATGTTTTCTTGGGCCGGATAAAGCAAATCTAGTAAGTCGAAAGAAAGTAAACCTGACTACCCTTGAATTGAGTCGAGGAAAGTAAACCTAGCTATGAATAGATTCTGTGTGAGAGTTAGAGAAAGTAAATCCAATGATCATATATAGGAATGAACTCTCCTAAAAAACGGTATTATCCAGAGTGGAATAAGCCACCATAGATCAAGGGCCAAGACAAGTTAAAGTAGCAATTGTTCTAAGTAGTCCTCTATATTATGTGCTAAGTAAAATAGGAGATCCCTTCAATATGTCAAGGGCACGTAAATATGACGAGATATATATGAGATCCGCTTCGATATATCAATGACACGTAAAGATAATTTCACTAAAGATAATTCATTTATCATATGCATACTCATGCTACATTGAATTGTTTGTCTAATATAATTTATTATGAGTTTGATCATTATGATATATGAGTATTAAGTGATTGAATACTAAAGGAAACCCACTCGGAAAGATGATTTTAGAACTTTAACATGAATATTTAATATGTGTTGTATGATCATATTTTTCTAAAAAAACTGAAATGGAAGGGATGATAACGATAACATGGATTTTTTTATGTATTTTGGGATCTCCCTGAGAATTTCACAATTCTTGCCTCTCTGTTGTTTGTATTCTCGCGTCGTCTAGATTTCTCAAGAACAATGAGGCGACTATTATGGAAGCTCAATATTTGAAGCTCCTTATCAATTTTATTTTGTTATGTATATATGTTTGTAAATATATAAGGAGAAGATGTACATTAAAGCTCATAAAAGCTTTTTTTTTTTGTATTTGGATTTGTATTCAATAAACACTTTGTTTCCTTTTTATATGTTTTTGTAAAAATTGCGAATTAGTTCTACGCAAATAAATTGAATTTACTATAGATATTTAAAAAATGTCATTTAATTTATAAGTAATAACTTCCGAGTCTAATGTCATGGCTTAAGGATGATGTTGTACTTGTGGTGTTACATGTTATTGGCCCAGAGTGAAATTAAAATTAATGGAAGACGAAGATTAAAACTTGCTTACTAAGACGAAGATTAAAACTTGCTTATTAAGTTTTAATCCGTGGCATCCATTTAAGTTTGAATCCATGCCATCCATTTGGCAAAAATGTGGTTGGTAGTGATTATTTTGCCACAAGGTCATTATTATGGTGTCAAAAACCACACTTCAAAACTTCACCAAATGGTATAATATCTCTATCAAAAATCTAAAATATCTTTGTTCGGTCCCAAAAAGCACTATTCATGTTTTTTTTCATCATCACAAAGCTAGTCAAAATTTTGAAATTATTATTAATATGGTTTAAATTAATTTTTGAATAACTCAAGGGTATTACACTTTATCAAGTTTGTCTTTTAAACTGCTATTATTTCTTGAGACTCTGGTTTTGTTGGATCATTATGGAATGTGTGTTAGGTTAGGAGAGCCCAACATGGGAAAATTCTAGGACAATAGACTAAGTGAAAAATCCATATAGCCAAATCCAGAATCGTCAAGGTTGATACCACTTGTTGATAAGGGGAGCTCACATATAAGTGGATTGCACACTATATTTAACCAAAACCTTAAGGTAATGAATCTATAGGTCCCTTCTTGTATACACCTTACATTGTCCATTCTTAATTGATGCTGGACTTTATCTTGTATACTTGAAACCCAAATGTGGACATGGATATAGTTGAATCAGTGGAGATTCCACTGCAAGACCCAACTGAGGAGTTCTATGCTGCTAATTTGACTTGGACCAAGTTTGAAAATGCAGAGCACCATGACGAGGTTGCCCTTATTCCCTGTGATCGAGTTGATGCTTTTATACTTGGTGAATGCTCTAATGTGGAGTGCCCAACTCAGTTCCATATCGAGAGGGGAAGGAAACAACCTATTGGCAGCTTGAAAGAGTATAAGGATGATGAGTATCTCAGACAGGTTGTCAGTTTCCGCCATATGCTTTTGATTGATGTTTCGTGTTGTTGCTTTTTTGATTATTATGATAAAAAAATTGTTTGATTTTTTAAACATTTATTTAATTTATCTTTAGAGAGGGTAAGCCTTGATGAAACAGTAAGATTATTATTTCGTGATTTGAGGTCATAGGTTCAAATTGTAGAGTCTTTCAATTTTCGAGACTAAGTAACGATGCGTACATTTGGTTTCTCTCGTTATGTTCGATAATGTTGTTAAACATGTTCACAAGGTCAAACCGTTTTCCTATTGTTGTATCAACGGTAGATTAGAAAATGAATAGTTTAAAACATAAGTGGTATTTTGCACAATCTGGATTCCCATACTTACGTTGTCAAGTTGAACTTGCGTACTTGTGCTCGTTTAGGCCAGAAAATTATGGGGAGGGTGGAGGTACATTACCTAGTCGAAGATATCGACTTAATACCAGAAATCCTGCTACTAGAGCTCAATCTATGCAGCGTTGTACTTGTCATTTTGTTGTCAAAAGTCTTTATGCCCGTCCATCCCTTGCACTTATTATATACAACAAAAGACGCCATACTACCGGGTCTGGTTCTGTTTGCCATGGACCACTTGATAGAGATGCCATTGGTCCAGGGCCAAAAAAATTCCATATATATGAAATGAAATTCAGCAGCAAACAATGTCTATGATTTATCTAGGCCTTCCTGAAGAGAATATCTTGGAGAAACTCATTGAGGGAATTCAGCAATATTGTGGTTCAGATGCAAAAGTCAATAGCCCTGCCTCTCAGTATGTCCACAAGCTAGGATTGACTATCAAAAGGTCTACCCATGAGCTGGATCTAGATGATCATGCCAGTATTCGCATGTAGGTTGAGCGTAAAAGAAAGTTCATATTTTTATTATCACGATACTTCAGAGTCAGACCCTTTCATCTTGCGGGGATCCAAACAGAATGGCAATAGCAACAAATGATTTGTTTTGGTCATCGCAATGTTGTTGCAGCCGGCTCAACCTTTGGCATAAAGAGACTTAAAAGTAATTATTTTCAACCTTGATTTTTAAGCTGCTAGATCTGAAAGAAATATATCTATGTCCATTGACCTAACCTTGTTATCTTTTCATGTTGGCAGTATCCCTTGTTCACACCATGTTTTTGATTGAAGACGACATGCACTTCTTGTTGCATGAGTCATTGCTTATAGCTTTGCAAATCCTGATGTGTCCAAGTGGCTGAAAGTTTTAATTGATTGAGCTCGTAATGTACCTAGATGGAAAATCAGCGGATTCTTAACTGATGATGCTGTAGCTGAAATTGATATTTTTAACAAGACTTACAACTAATGAAAATGCGTTGATTTTAAAATTCCATAGTCGTGTATAATTTTCTTATTTGTGTTAATTGATCTTTTAAGGCAAGACTTATGAAAATGCGTTAATTTTAAATTTCCATAGTTGTGCATAATTTCCTTACTTGTGTTGACTGCTTTGACAGAGATATATTTTGCTGTCCTGTCCTATTTTCGCTATGGCGTGTTCGTAGATCATGGCAAAGGAATATCGTTAATAAATGCTGTAATATGGAGGTTCAGCAGGAGAGTTTAAGCATCTTGGGACAATTGCGTACAGCATTTGGGGTGGTAATAATATGTCACTTATCTTGGAACAATTTATGCTGGATTTTGTTGACCAAACTGCTTTCACGGAATATTTCAGATCCTCCTGGGTGCCCAAGATTGGTTAGATCCTTTACTCTCTTGCATGCACATAAAAGATGCTTGTTTGCTGGTACATCATAGATGAAATGTCTTGAAAATTTTTCTTATCATGCTCCTTTCCACTGTTGTACAGAAATGTGGATTTCAACAATGAGAAATTTCCAATAGCAAGCTAGGAAGCTTCTGCAGCATTAAAACTTTAGAAGCATGTCATGTTAAAATAAAAGCCAAACTCTTTGATGAATCGCATCTTGGAGCATTGCAAAGAGTAGATTGGTTAGTCCACAGGTTAACACTGACTGAACTGAGTTGTATTCAAGCTGCTGGCTTGACCGCTATGCTGAGGAAAGTGATTCTACATCATGGCATCGAGCACTTCAAATCCCCGACTCTGCTGTTACTTTCATGATAAAGACCACCTCTATGCCAAAGTTGTTGTGAGTTAGAAAGACAGCAGCTCAACACATTTAGTGTGGAATCCAAGATCTAAATTTCCATTCTGTGATTGTTCTTGGTCATTGCAAGGCAACCTTTTCAAGCATGTCATCAAAGCAAACATGGTTACTTTTATGGATTGTTAGGAACTAGTTTCTGAGGGGATTAAAGTATACAAAGAAAGAAATACAAGGGCATAAATGGTATATATTAGAATCAGGGAATTTTGGGGATTTTTGTTGGCTTTACATGTAACGCCCCAATTTTACTGTAATTTTTACTATCATTAGGAATTACCGAATTACCGTAGGTAAATATTATATAAAATTTGAGACCAAACAATCCTTAATAAAGGAATATAACGTTAGAAGAGAAGTT
>JAMLFY010000003.1:31412469-31508550 GCA_030441495.1 Dalbergia oliveri | reverse complement strand
GGAAATAATGAATAAATTACTAAACATTATCAAAAACATAGCAAAATCATTTTTTAGAGATAACTCAATATGTCTATAAGACACGGTAAAAATTTCAAAGCAAAATAAGGTCTCTAAACTATATTAACAAAATTATATAAATTGGAGGTACAAAATCACCTAGTTAAGTCAACAATCAAAATTCCCAATTTTATTATCATATCAAATGAATATATAAAATTCTATAAAAATTTCAAGTCAAAATTCGGTCATTTGATATAGTAACAAAATTAGACAAATTCAATCCTTCAAAATTAGGTTTTTCGCAAAAACATGACTAGCTTGGTTTCTCAATTTTAAAATAGCAAAAGGCTCAAATTGACTCAAGAAAATACTGCAAACACTTTCATATGGTAATTCATCATATAAAAATTTTACCTCAAAATCATATCTCCAACTATGTGAAAGAAATCATATAAAATGACCTATTACTGCTAAATACTAAGATTCTAACAAACAACTCAAAACTCTAACAAAAAAGACTTTCTAACAACATCAAATCATTTTACCTAATTAAACACATCAATATCTATATATTAGTAGCCAATCAAACTAAGAATTTCAAGCTCAAATATTCAAAATAATTTCAGAACTAGTTTGGCAAAGAAAGAGGTTAAAAGAGACCCTACTTAATGCTTCAAAGCTTCTTGCCTAGAGTAATCTTTCCCAAGTGTATTTCTTCATTCAAAACCCTTCCAAACAGCCCTTAACCATCTCTTAGCAGTGATGTATGATGGATCAAAGTGAAAAAATAGTGATAGATTAAAATCCTAATCGGTTATATTTGAAGATTATGAGGAGCGGTAAGTTTAGTGAAGGAATCTTGTGTTTTAGTGACTTTGAGCTTGAGTTTTAGGGATTTAAAGGAAAGGGTTAGGGTTTGGAGTGAAAGAACATGGTGGGCTATAATGGAGGGAGGGCTAGCTGAAATTTGGGAGGAAAAAGGATGGAAATGGTAAGCTTGTATCATTTATTACATGTTGTGTTGGAAATTATTTCTATCACAAAATTATGTCTTTGTAATGAAAATTGTTATTTTATGTGGTTCCTAATAATCCTTACCTTAAGATAATGGTGTGGCCAATTCCTAGCCACACACTTGTCAAGTGAGGTGGTAAACTTGTACTACAAGTTTCATTTCAATGTAAGAACCGCACATGAATATTTACTAAACGGATAAAATACCATACTCGAAAAAACAAATATTGTCCAAAATTAAATTTTGGGTCTAAAACCTTCATTGATAACCATTTCTAATCTTAATCCTATCTTTTCTCATTCTCGGGCATCTTCTAGTCCTGGTTTTAGGGTTTAAACTTTCCAATGGGCCCGCGGAGCCCGCAAAATCACTATTTACATTTTTTTCCTTTTTCACTAAGTCATTCTTATTATGACTAATTCTATCAAAATTATGAAATTATAATTAATAAAGTTCAAATAAAATTTTTGAAATAAATTTCGGTGTTGCATAGTATCTCACCCATTCGATAAAATTCTAATGTGTTGTTTCTTACACGCATGAAGCTTAGAAAGCAAGCTTCTTGACAAGTGTATGGTAAGGGAATGGCCACACCTCTTATTTTTCTCAAGATTTCATAATAGCCATACAAAAATCCAAATTTTTATCAAAAATAGTTTTTTGTGGTGAAAAATTATACACATTCTCATATAAACATTACAACTCATATTCCTCATTTCTCTCCCCTACAAATTATCCCAGCCCCCTTTTTCAGCCTCTTCACTTTTCTTCTTCCCTAAAACCTCATGAATAAGCTTGAAACCCCATTCTACAATATCAAAAATCAATAACTTAAACACTAGCCCTAAGATACCTCTTGAAATCTTCATATCAACCTCCAACAAAAAAATTTCACTTCACCTTACCATCAAAAAGGATCTAATATTTTAATACTTAGGAGAAGGATTTGGTTGGTTTTGGGTTGAAGTTAGGTGAAGAAACACCTGAAGAAGTCATAAGAATTGCAAAAGTCTTCTAGCTAAAGATATGGATTTCTTGAAATCTCTTTCAATGTAGCTTTTGTTTTCTCAAAATTTTCAAAGAAATATGCTAGGTTTTGGTTTTGTAATCATAGTTCAGAGCTTGAATGTTGATGAACATGCATGATTTGGTTAGTACATGTTGCTAGGATTCTTCTTTGAGCAACTTACATCTTGGTTTGATATGCTGAATTGGGATTTTAAGTATGACAATAAAATTGTGTGGTTTTTAAAACATAGTTGGAATGTCTTTTTCATCTAATTTTTTTTTTATAGTAAAGTTATCATGTTAAAGTAACTCCATGATTTTTCTTGAGTCCATTTGAAGAATTTTACTATTTTAAAAATTCAAAAACTAAGGCGGTTAAGGTTGTTTCTGAATAGCCAATTCGAAGCTATAAATTTGTCTAATTTTGTTACTATATAAATTATAAAATTTTGCCTTGTAATTTGTACAACTTTTTGTGGACACCTTGAGGTCCATCCCTAAATTTTTACAGAATTTATTAAATTCATTTGCTATAGTAATAAAATTGGGAATTCTATTGTGAACTAGAATTAGGTGGTTACTGTAACAAAAATTGTATAATTTTGTTAATATAGCTAGAAACTTGTTTTACTTTGAAATTTTCAGGATCTCATAGATACATTGAATTATCTTTGAAAATTACTCTATTATTTATGATGTTTAGTAATTTAACCATAATTTTCTTTAACTGAAATTCTGGATAGGTGCTGTATGAGCTAGAATTGTGATTATGAGAAGTATGTGTGCATGGTACACTATGTAATTTAATCGATGCTATGCATATGATCATGATGCTTGTGCATGTGACATGGAGTATAAAGTATGAATTGTTAAAGTATTACAGAATGAACAGAGATCCCTTTTGATATGCCAAGAGCATATAGAAGAACCCAGTTCAATATATCAAAGAAATGTAAAGATGAGACTCCTTTCAATATGTCAAGGGCATGTAAAAATGAGAAAGATGTATATGAAATCCCTTCAACATATCAAGGGCATGTGAAGATAAGAAAGCTACCAAAGTAAAGATAATCATTGCATTTGTCATGTGCATACTCATATTATATTGAATTATTTTCCTAAGATGATTTATTATGAGCTTGAGCATTATGATATGTGTGAATTAAGTGATTGAATGCTAAAAGTAACCCACTTTGAAAAGATGATTTTGAACTTTAAAATGAATCTTTGTTATGTACAACATGATCACATTATTTTTTAATAAATTAAAGTGGCTGGGACGATAATGATAACATTGATTACTATGTATTTGGAGATACCCTATTGAGAATTTCATTATTCTGACCCCTATGTTTGTGTGTTTCCGTGTTCGTCTCAAATCCAGGGAGAACAATGACGTGATAGTTTAGATCCATTATTCAAGTTTTCTTTTGTTATGTGTGTGTGTGTGTATGTATATATGTTTGTAAATGTATAAGAAGACAAATATATATTAAGGTTCATACAGAGAGTTTTTCATGTATTCTTTGGTTATTTTATTTTTCCTTTTTATCTTAAAGCGAAACTATGAATTAGTTCCTGCTATGTTTAATCGGATATGATGTATATAATTAAGCAATGTCTGCTAATTTACAAGTAACAACTCCCAAGTCTAAATATCATGGCTTAAGGAAAATGTTATATTTGGGAGGTACATTTATGGGTATCAGAAAGCAAACCATCCTAGTAGGACCTCAAGGAATGGACTAACTATGCTTCCAAGTGTACTTTGCTATGTGTAGATAAGTCATGCCCTGAATCTTATTTGTATGATAGGATATAAGGTATAGATCTGTATGACAATCTAGTGGTACTATAGTTGGTTACTATCACACTTAGCATAGTATTGAGTTCTGATCAACTCAATATCTTTTATTTGGTGTGTTCAAGAACCAATGTCAACCGCAAACATACTAGGAGTGTGAATGCCTAGTCAAAAGACATGATGGGTATTTTCTGAAATGACCTACTATGAAAGGACAAGCTATAGTGGCCAACCAGATGATGAAGAGATTAAATTGGAATGCTGGGAAATCCAAGGGAAACCAGAAGGGAGCAGAGGTGGACATAGAATATCAAAAGTTCACTGTATTTAGGAAAGCCAACCCAATGCCTTTTAGAGAAGCCCTTAAAGCGAGGAATGGATTAAGTAATGGAGAAATTTTCTCGGTGCTTGCCTATACAAGGACCAAAGGTGGCCTTCACTACCTACATACTGGAGGCCGATCCCAAATTCTTGGTGGAATGGGATTAGAATATTATTTGAGGCCTTGAAACTATAATTACTTGGAACATTTTCAAAGAAGCTTTCTACTAGAAATATTTTCTTGCCTCAATAAGAAATGCAAAGGAACTAAAGCTCATAGGGCTCAAGCGGGAAACATGAGGTGGCAAAATACACTGTGAAATTGAGGTATGCAAATTCTCTACTATTTACCAATGTGATCCTGATGAAGCCTGAAATTATATCAAATATGAACGTGGATAACAAGAAGATATTGAAGCTGTTGTTGGACTAATAGAGATCAAAGACTATCCTGCCTTAGTAGACAAATGTCGACTAGTGGAAGGATATAATAAAAAGCTAGCAATTGCTCTATCTACTAGAGATAATTCTATGAAGAGACTACACCTAAAGACAAGGTTATGAGGATGCCTGCCCCAAGGAAACGTTTGAACCCAATTCATATGAGCAACAGGCAACAAAAGTCAACCATGAGGCAAGACTACCCAAGATATAAGAAGGACTATGGGAATAGACCTCGTTTGGCTATGCAATATGTATACTATCACTGTGGAAAACAGGCATAAGATTTGGCAGTATTCAGATAAGTATCTAAAACCAGACTGCAAAGCCACAACACAAAGGTAGTTCATCCTAGACTGAAGGAACATCATTATACTGAAGATCCAATTCGAGGTAGGAACACTTTTACTACATTATAGGATTTGATTGCTCTTTTTGGATTGCTTGTTTGGTTTGTGTAAACTATCTTTTCAAGTCAATGTCAAATGAATTTTGAGGGCAAAATTTTTTTTAAAGAGGGTAGTATTGTAACACCCCAAAGTTATTCAAAAATTAATTTAAATCTTATTAATGAGAATTTCAAAATTCTGACTAGCTTTGTGATGATGTAAAAAAAAACATGAATAGTACTTTTTGGGACCCAGGTAAGTATATTTTAGGTTTTCAGGTAGGATATTGCACCATTCGGTGAAGTTTTTATGTGCGATTTTTGATATTGTAAAGTGACCTTGTAGCAAAATAATCACTACTAACCACATTTTTGCCAAATGCACCCATATTTATGATTTTAATTTCACATTTTTGTAACAGTGACCTTGTAGCAAAATAATCACTACTAACCACACCTTGACATTCCATTAATTTTAATTTCACCTGGGCAATGTCTTCACTCATTTGGTCAAATTTCGATGTGCGTTTCTTCACTGCATGAAGCTTGAGAGCAAGCTTATTAACAAAGTGTATAGCAAGGGAATGACCACACCTCTCATTTTCTAAGATTTCATTATAGCCACACAAAAATCCTAATTTTTATTACAAAAATTATTTTTTGTGGTGAAAAACAATACACATCTTATACAAACATTACAACTTATATCTTTCCCCTATATGCTGCCAACCCCCCACCCCTTTCAGCCTCTTCACTTTTCTTCTTCCCAAAAACCTCATGAACAAGCTTAAAACTCCATTCTACAATATAAAAAATACCTCTTGAAATCTTCATATCAACCTCCAACATAGAATTTTCATTTCACCTTACCATTAAATAGGAGATAATATATTCCTGCTTAGGAGAAGGATTTGGCTATTTTTGGGTTGAAGTTGGGTGGAGAACACTTGAAGAAATTATTAGAATTGCAAAAGCCTTCTAACTAAAGGTAAGGATTTCTTGAGACCTTTTTCAATGTAGCTTTTGTTTTCTGAAAATTTTCAAAGAAATATGCTAGGTTTTGGTTTTGTAATCATAGCTTAGAACTTGAATATTGATGAACATGTATGATTTGGTTAGTACATATTGCTAGGATGCTTCTTTGAGCGTTTATCTTAGTTTGGTATGTTGAAAACATGAATTTTGAGTTTGACAGTAAAATTGTGTGATTTTTAAAACGCAATTGGATGTGTTTTTTATCTAAAACTTTTTTATAGTGAAGTTAACATGTTAAGGTAACTCATGATTTTTCTTGAGTCCATTTAAAGAGTTTTACTATTTTTAAAAATTCAAAAACTAAGGCGGTAAAGTTCCTGTTTGACGTCAAATTCTAAAGCTCAAATTTATCTAATTTTTTTATTACACCAAATGATTGAATTTTGACTTGAAATTTTTACAACTAGTTGTAGACACCTTGAGATCTAGCCTTGAATTTTTACAGAATTTATTAAGTTAATTTTCTGTGGTAATAAAATTAAGAATTCTAACTGTGGGCTGGAATTAGGTGGTTATTGTCCATCAAAATTGTATAATTTTGTTAATATAGCTAGAGATATTGTTTTGCTTTGAAATTTTCACAAGACCTCATAAATAAATTGAATTATCTTCTTGAAAATTATTTCACCTTGTATTTATGATGTTTAGTAATTTAACCATAGTTTTTCTTAAAACTGAAATTATGAATAGGTGATGTATGAGCTAGACTGTAATTATGAGTTATATGTGTGCATCGTACACTATGTAATTTAATTGTTGATGTTATACATATATGATTATAATGCTTGTGTATGTGACATGGAGCATGAAGTATAAATTGTTAAAGTATTACAAAATGAATAAGAATATCCTTCGATATGCCAAAGGCACATAAAGATAAGAAATATATATATATATATATGAGATCCCCTTCGACATATCAAGGGCATGTGAAGATGAGAATAAATAATATATGAGAAAGAATAATATATTATTAGTTGGAAATGGGACGTGGTATTGGCCTTTTTGGGAGTTGAAAAATGCCACTAAATATGTTCAAATTGCCACAAAAACATACCACTGCATAAATCGCCACGAAATGGTTTAAGGATGCAAGTATCAACTTCGTTGAAATGTAACACCCTAATAATTAACCCAATACGCCTAGGTTGTATTAATTACTAGACTTTACTCTTTGCTTCAGTTATTTAACCATACTTTGAAAATACTTAATGAAATTACGAGCCATTTTTTAAAAAAACATGATTGAAAACGTGAGCCTCGCATAGCGTGAACGATAATTGAGATAAAGCGGAAAACCAAGGGCATATCATGAAAAACACATCATATTGGCTCCATCATATGACATCCATAATTACATAACACATAGATATTTGCTCCAACGAGTTAGGCTAGGTGTAGTCAATCAAACAAAACATAAATAGAATATGGATGGAAGAACATCCATTAACGGCACCTAATAATAATAATACCCAAAAATAGGGATAGATATCTGAGCTCACGTGCAAGGTTTAGCGATACGTTTCTTCAAGGATGATAAGCTGGTTCACAAGCTCAAGTGTATCTACCAGGTGAGAGCATCAACGGAAATCACGAACATCACCTTTACTTTCTAAAGACGAGATGGAAAGAAAGAAAGAAAGAGGAGTGAGAAACTTATAAAAGAATCTCGTAGGGTACTCACCTCATATGCATCGTGTCATCATCATCGTCCCCAGGAACCTCGGGGTTATTATGAAATAGTGAGCATGCTAAGATTGATTTATTAAGTTCGAAATATACTTTCCGAGGTTCGTAGTTTTAATCATGCGTCTTATAATGCATCATAAACTTAGCATGTCATGTTTATAATGAACTTTTCCTTCATATATCTCATCATATCATAATAACATAGCTATGCATAAGACCACATCATATTCCTCATCATCATATCATAAATACTATGCATAGAAGAACATCATATTTCTCATCATCATCTCATAAATACTATGCATAGAAGAACATCATAATCACATAATACGTTACTTAGTTCCTTAGGTGACTTAAAGTTACTTTCATCATCATTTTCCTGGGCCACCCTATACTCCACCCTTTTGGGAGTAATCTAGGTTATGAGCTCATACCTTACTAGTCGTCACTAGCATATACTTATCCCTTTTGATAAGTTAAATCCGACTCTACCCTTTTGAGAGAACGGGCTAGGGGGCAAGAATCACCTTTTCACCACCTATAGTCTGATGGGTCCAAAGGATCATTTTCTTAGGATCACCTTTTCACCACCTATAGTCTGATGGGTCCAAAGGATCATTTCCTCATAATTTTAAGTCACCATTAAGTCTTTGCATGTTATATCATAATAACTCATCATTCATAATTATCATGACATATTCTCATATTTCATGCATAAGCATTCTCATTGTTTGCAACAGCAACTATAACATGCAAGCCATGAAATCATTCAATAATATCAAATTCTCAATAGGCATTACATCATCATATAAACTTACATTCCAAACATCAAAAGATGTCATCTAAAATTCTCACGGTAAAGCTCCTTAAACAACCGAACTCTAAAATGGGTAACCTTAATTATCAAACTAATTTCTTATGCATCTAAGGGACTCATTATATTATTACCATTAATTATAAGCCTTAAGAACATTATTAAACTATATGGGGCAGCATAGGCAGTAAGTCTTCTAAGGTTTTACGTGTGCTAGAAGTTGCGTTTTTAACCCTTTTTCTTTACCGGCTTTCCCTATGATGCTAAAATTAATTACTAAACCAATTATGAATCATTCTCACTTATCTAAACATAATAAAATCTGATTCTTATAACTTCTAAGGGTTCTGGACAGAATGTATAAATTTCATTCTTTAGAGTTCTAGAAATCTTGCTTTTAGTTTTCTAGTTGCTAGTTTCATTTTTTTTGTGTTTCGATAAATCCTATACTAATTGTTACCAAATTTTTCATGGCTAACCAATCTTAGACAGAATTATAACATACTAAAACAGATTTGGCAGTGACTAAATTTAAAGGGATCAAAAACTAGCTAAATTCTAGCTTTACGTTGTTTTATGTAGCTAGTTTCTCTTCTAACATGCATAGAATTGTTCCTCAACAATAAACATATCAAATCATCATCAGTACTAAACTCAGATCAGTGGCTGAATCATGAACCTCACATAATTGCTTAAAATCACATTTTTAAGTACAAGTAAGATACTAGTATCTGTAAAATCTTTGCAAAGCCTTAAAACTCTTTTAAAAACTAATTCTTTTTGTTACTCTTGAAAGAAATTTTAGAACTAAATCAGTAGCTTATTTAAAATCACTTTAGGCCTACCTTAATCATGAGGCCGATTTATACATTGAAAGAATCACGATTAAAATTTTCACTTAAGATAAAAGGAGCAAGTCTTGAGCTTTAGAGATTTAGGTGATAACTAGAATCATAAACATGCTATGCAACCTCATTTTAATCTTGTCTTTATAAGGTGATAACTTGGAAATATAAACATGATATGCAAGACTTGAAATTTAAACATGATGTGCAGGTCCATATTATTATATTCAAGAATTAAGGTGATTTGCTTGAAATATAAATATGATGCAAGAGCTTGAAATAAATAAGAAACTTGGGGCGATAGTCGCACTAGACAAGTGAAGAGAGAAGAGAATCCTTATTACATCTTATTAAGCTCCAAAACTCAAGACTTCTTAAAGAATGAATTCTTTGACTCCAATAATCTTAAGGAAATTGAAAGTAAGCTTTAGAGTTCTTATTACCATGGTCCAAGAACCTTATTTCTTTGCTTAAGAAAATCTTGAAACATAACTTGTTGGTCTTTTGACTAGATGAGGCTTAGGCAAACCTATCATCATCACTTGATCGAAATATGCATCCTTAGGATGCTACCATTTTCTAACTTTGCTTGTGATACTTGGGCAAGTCTTTGAGCTCTAGGATTCTTAGGTGATGACATAAAATAAACATGTCATGCATTGATTCTTTTAGCCATTATAAAATAAAGTGAGAGCATAAAATAAATATGAGATGCATCTTCTTTATTATCTTTGAGATTAAGTGACAACTTGAAACATAAACATGAAATGCAAGCTTGGAATTTAAACATGAGATATGCAAGTTCATTTATTTATTCTTGAGAATTTAGTGATGACATAAAAGTAAACATGATGTGCAAGGCATAAACTTAAACATGGATGCAAGTTCATTTTATTTCTTTACTAGAGCTCCTCCAAGACTTTAGAGAAATATAAATTTAACCCAATATATATCTTAGCAAGACAAGAGTTCTTTGTGTTCAAAAGAACCTTATGGCTTGAATCTCATTCAAGCTCAAGGAAATGGATTAAAAGATGAACATCAACACTTTTTGAAATCAATTATAATGAAAACTAATTTAACAGTTCTAAGTTAAGGTTAGCATAACAACATCATTCCTTAAAGTTTTGCATCAAGTGGAACTTTCAAGCTTTAGAGGCCTAACTTGTGATGGATTCACAACCACCCTCAAGGTCCTCATCATCAAGCCATCATCCTAGTCCCACTAGGCCATTTGGCCAAATACCAAGAGGAAAGAAATGGAAAAGCAAATGAGAAAATCCATGAAATCATCATTTTGAACCAAGAACACACTTAGCAAAGCATAGAAATAAGCTTAGAAACAACTCCCTACCTAATTTGATTTGAAGGAAAGGAAGAGAACTTGGTTTCTTTGAGTGAAATGAAAGAAAATATCCTTGAAAAGTTGAAGAAGAATTCGGCCAAGGGGAGGAAGAAAGAAAGCTTTTGGTGCTTTGGAAAAACTAGAAGTGTAAATTATGAGCAAGGCTTCTAAGACTCCTTAAGCATGCCTATTTATAGAGATTTTGAAGCTCATAAATGGACAAGGAGGAGGCAAATCTGGCTAAATTTAGGAGGACAAAGGAGGAAGAACATCTTTTGTTTCATGGCTAAAACATGGAAATGTTTCATGATTCCTTGTTTTCATACCTTGAGTTTTGTGCAAATTTGACAAATTTCTTATGCATTAGGCTCAATAATTCGTGCATTACAGCCCCAAGGAGAAAATTTGTGTGTTCCATGTATTATTTAGGTGTAGGTAGGTATTCTTTGCAATTTAGAGAATTTACAATTAAGGGCTTAGGTGAATTAGTAAGCAATTTGGGTGTTTTCAAGCAATTTTAGGTTCTAATCATTCTAAATAAATAATTTTGACTCTAGATTAGTAATTAGAATTTAATAACCTTTAATTTGAGCCTAATATTGCTTAGGTTTCGCTAGACAAATCAAAAATCTCAAAATTTGCAAAATGCACAAAGACAGGGGCAAAACGGTCATTTTACTTAAAAACTGCCCAAGACCACCCGAGCTTAACCAATGGTTAATCATAGCTTAAAAACATCTTTTAAAACATTTTAGTGAGGTTCGAGCTAGAGTCGGCATGGATTCAAGTTAAAACGGCAGGGCGTTTTGGTCATTTCGCGCGTCGGAGCTCAAAATTAAGATTCTTCTCCTCTATTAACACACATAACACAAACAATCCCTTATTATCATCAAAACATCCCCTTGAGGACGGGGGGCCCACGATCCTCATTTTAGGGCAAAATAACCTCAGGGCATTTTGGTCATTTTACACGTACAAATCGGGTTTGCGTTCTAGTACGAATTGCTCCTAACCTCTCTTCTAATGTTATATTCCTTTATTGAGGATTGTTTGGTCTCAAATTATATGTAAAAATTACCTAGGGTAATTTGGTAATTTCTAAATGGCAGTATAAATTGGGCGTACAGGGAGAAATGCAAGGAAAATCCTTTTGCGAGGCCAAGAAAAGCTATCACAAAACTCAATTTTTCTCATAGTGTGTTTGGTTGATTGCTTGTTAGAAACACATGAGATGACAAATTCAGAGGTAAAGGTGGATATAGAAATGGGTACCTTGGCAATATGGAGAAGCTCATTGGGACAAAAAACTAATAGGGTTTGATTAAAAAGCTAATAACATAGATTCAAGACTAAGCTCCTGGATATGGATGGATAATGATAGGAAAATGGTGATCGGAGATCGATTAGTATATAATGAATGGGCCAAGGTAAGCTTATTTTAATTTATTACATGTTTACTCACATGTTGAGTTGGACAAATCATTTTGATCGAACCATGTTTATATTGTTCTAGAAACTTATGGAAAAATTAGGAGAAACATAGCTTGAGTCAAAAGCTATTTGAATGCTTACTTTTTTGTTTGCAAACATTCATATTTTGTGATATCTTGCATCCTACTTTTTCAATTGGTACTTATATGAGGACATTGTTGGCTTATTCGCATTAACTACCTGTGTTTAGGTCTTATTTTCCTTCTAGTGGTCATAACTTCTCCTCCTAGGTAATACTTGCATGCATGCTTTTATCAAGTGAAGCATTGCCTATAAACCATTGTAATAGTTTGGAAGATGTTCAGCTGTTGAAATTACTATTGATATGTATCTCAAACACCATACAATTTCATTATATCAAGATTTTCTCAACTAGCTGATCTTAGATTCCTTCTAACTTAGGAATATGCTCACATAGAAATTTTATAGCAAGGTCACCAAAAATGAGACTTTGGTGTGGATCAATATTTCCCTAATCTTTTTTTTCGGGGAAATACAAATGAGTTTCAAAATTTCATGGTGTTCTTTATTCATCAAATTTTTTAAGCAACCAAACAAATGCAGCATTTCTCATGAAAATGCAACATTTCTTCATGTGATACATAATTGTCTCAATAAGATTTGATATATGTATTTGATTTATGAGAAGCACTAAAAGCAAATGATTAATTAGTTTTGTTAGCTAAATTTGCTAGCCTCGTTTTATTAATGTCGTTTATTGATTTTGTAGAGTCACCTTGTTGCCAAAGGCTTATACATGAAGTTGTGGCCTTTATATAACATCTTTAAAGAACTTTATGCAAAAGATAGAGTTACTAGGGCACATGCTACAACTATTTTTGATAGACTTCAAGAGATAGAACAATCAAGCAACATTTTAAGTGAAACTGTTACTCCAACGACATTGAAGACAATGATATTTCAGATCAAGAAGGGACAACAAAGAAGGCTAATCGAAAAGAAAACTCTGAAACAAAGATATTGAGTCAATGCAAAGCAACTTGTAGATCTAGTAGACACTACAGGAAAAAGTACTTTCGCGGCTTTTTACCCTTAGCGCGGTTAGAACCGCCACCAAATGCCACTAATGGTGGTTCTGAAACCGCTACCATATCAACCTCACCAAGGATATTGCAACGTCTGAGACAAGGTCAAACGTAAGACTCCGAAATGTTCTTTCACTATAATGGCGGTTCCAAACTATTCGCAAAATACCAAATAACAATGAAACAAAAGAATGTTGTGAGTGGTTATTAACCGCCGCTATAACCGCCACAAAAACATGTTCCAACGCCTCGAAATATTGTTCCTAAATTTTGAAAAATTATTGTAACGGTTAACTACTGCTAACTAAAAAATATAAAAAATATATATATTTTTTATATTCTTTCCATAATTCTAATTGCTATTACTTCTTCAAGTAAGGATTACTTTCAAACATCCAAAAAATTCAATCATATAGCAAATATGAAATAGATTTATATTCTTTTCCTACAACTCAAGCTATGCAAATTATACTTATCTTAGTTTTACTCTATAACAGATCATAAATTTAAAACATTCACCAAAAATAGATTTCAAATCCTTTTACTCAAAAATTTTATTGAAAGGTTCCCTTACAGTATCTTTTATCATATCCCTTTTGTCTCACTTCATTTTAATGTTTACAACTCAAATTATGCCTTAAAAACAAAAGCTATTCTACACTTTAGCCTATCCATTTAGTATACTTCAAAATTCATAAGTAATTCTATAAAAAATCATATGAAGCTCATACTTTCCAGTTTGATAATAATTTAATTAATCTTTCACTTAAGCTCAAATTCATTAATGACCTATGGGAATTTAATTTAGTGCAAGTCTAGTTATCATGTTTCTACAACAACTTTCACTAGCTCCTAAATTTTTGTCTTTTTTAAATGTATGGTTTTTGGTTCACTTATAGTCCTAAACTTTTGTCTCTTGCTGCAACAACTTTCAAAGGAATTTTGCTTCTTAAAGTGACAATATTAAATAGAATGAAGGGTACATGGTGTATCACTCCAAATTCATTTTCATACAAACTTGAAAATTAATTACTAAAGAATATGACTTCCCCATGACTACCTAAAATTTGAGCTTACTTTAAAATAACATATACATATCCAACCATCAGATAAGTAACAATGAAAAAATAAGGTGAGACAATGAGACAATTAATACCTTGTAGACAAGGCCAGCACTCCTGTGCTTAGTGGCAAAGCCATAATCGAACACTTCCTTGAAATCCTTTGAAGGTATTTGTAATAATTCTAGCAATACTAGTAAAACATATGCAAATAAAATTTGGAGGTAAAATAATAGTAGTAATAAAATGGTCTACAATAAGTAAACACAGAGCCAAAATTTTCCATCACAATCAAGATTAAAACCTCTTTTTTCCCTTAATTTCCCCATTCTTGCAATTTTAAGTCTTTTTCCGAAAACAATGAGAGCTTCTTAGTTTGTTACATACTAATGTGCTTTATTTAACTATCTTTTTCCTCCTGACAAAGGTAACAAAAATTCACCAAGAATATGTTGTAGAGGAAAACCTTTTTCTTAAGTGCTTCAAGAGTTGAATATATAAAATACTTCCCATTTTACAAAGATAAAACTGAATAACTTCTAGTTTCTGCCAACAAAGGGTCTTTAACAATATGATTATAAATTTATAATCTCACTATTGATAGAAAATATCAAGATTTTGATGCAATACCAGCAAGCACATTATTTAGTACTTTTTGACAACAAATATAATGGTAACATAAGCCATTATTAAGCATAGCACATGCGTAAAATGCCATCTATAAGGGAAAGCTCAAGATCTTACTAGTTGCTATGTTAAGTAAAACTGATGTGATTTAAGTCCTATTAAGTCATGGCAGCCAGGTTTCTTGGTTTTGTCTTTCCTCCTATGAGTCCTGCAATGGCACCAAGTGGCACATCAAAACAAGATCACCACTGACAACCTATAGAAAGTAAACACAACCATAAACAAATAATATTATCTAGATCTTAGAGCATAGTGGACAAGGGAGAAGGACATTCACCAATATGTCTTTTGCAGTTAGGTGGCTGCAATGGCCTGAATAGCACCAATTGTTCCTACATCCTAGAAACTGGACAACCCTGACATTTAAAAATAATTGTCACACAATAGTTACTACTATATTCAAAGCCAAACAACTAAAAGCAATAAATATTTCTTAAAGTTCAGATCATAAACTCAATCAACACTCAAATTCTCCATATTTTAGGCTTCTTTCTAGCTGGCCATGTCCTTAATTAATGAAATTCTCAATATACATGTCTCCAAATGACTTTATCATAAAAACACTTGTAAATTGACTTTTTTTATAAAAAAAAAAAGGCAATAAATTCTTATAAGAATAGTCAACATCGTTGTCCCAATTGCTATTCTTATATTCCAAGGCACCAAAACACCACATTACCAAATACCAAAACAAAAAATTGAAACAACCCATTACCAACAGTAATTTCACATTGCACACACACTAAAACAATGACCAAAACAAAAAATTGAAGAGTAAATTACACTCACCTCCCCTAGGTTTGTGGAAATGCAACTCATACCCCTCATTTATCCACCTGACACTCAAACCCTTTGTTGTCAAATTTTAAGTATTTATATTAATATTTCACTCTCATTCAGAACACTGATAATAAACTTAACGAATGATATTTTTCTGACATATTAACTATTTTTAATTAATAAAATTATAAAAATACCCTAAACTTACAGAGTGGGTAATGTATTTTTATAATTTTATTTAAAAAACAGTTAATATCACAAAAATGTTATTCTGTTAAGTTTATTAACAAGTCTATCTGAATGAGGAGTGAAATTGTAATATAAATACTTAAAATTTGACAAACAGAGGGGTGTGGTGTCAGGTGGACAAATAAAGGGTATGAGTTGCATTTCCACAAACCTCATGAAGGTGAGATGTATTAACCCAAAATTGAAACCCCTCATTACCAATCAATCGACTCAATGCATAAGCAATAGAAAGAGATCAACCATCAAAACAAAGAAAAGAATTTAAAACAAAAGGAGTGAAGCGAGAGAAAAGATATAAGATGACGCAGTAATGAGAAATCCTTGTTTTCAGATAACTTCTTCTTGTTGTTAAACTAGGCAAGCAAGGCAATGACGATGGTAATGGTCCCAATTAAGAGCCTCACGTTGCTCAACCTCACATCTTCCACGTATCCACGACTATTACTACTATCTATTAGTTAACCGAAAAAAATAAAGAAAATTGAAAGCGCAAACCCCTTAAATAAAAAAACTCAATCAAATGAAATGCATAATATAGATGTTTGATGTTTCCTAATTCAGAAAGTCATGCATGAAACCTTCTAAATAATCAAGAATAAAATCCAAAATATACAAGCACTATTTGACTAGAACGTTTTCAATTATTAAAGAAATCCAAAACCAAAGAAAACATGACTGATACCATTTAAAAAAAATTCATGAAGGAGATCAGATTCAACAAATGGGGGTTTGTAGTTTTGTTCTTCTCCTTTCATCAAACTTCTTTTTCTCGAATAACATATGCCAAATATTCTTTAGCTCTTCAATTCTCATAGTCGCAAACTCCATGAGAAATCCCTTTCATTATTAGCTTTGTATCACCATTTGTAGATAACATTGTATTCAAATATTCCTGTTAAAGTCTACTAGCACACATTTACAAGCTAACCTATTTCTACAATTACTTAATAGTTATTTAGATTGAGCAATGAAGTCGTAAACAATATTGGGAGAATAGTTTATGCCAACAAGAATTACTAATGAATTCCTAAATCAATAGATATCAATAAAAGTGATTAGATATTCACAAAATAGAGAAAAAAAGGAAAAGGGGTAAAAATGCCAAAACGGAGGAAAACAAACCTTGATTCGAAGGCGGCGGAGTGGCCTTGGCCAATGAAGCAATGGCCTTGCAGGCAGAGCAACGAGCTTGCGTGGAGATAAAGGGGACCTTGGAGCGAGTGGCGCCTCGCAAGAGAAAGCAACCGCCTTGAGTGGAACGACGCTGCACCAAGCGGAGCGGCGCCGCACCAAGAGCGGAGCGGCCGGGCAGGAGCGAGCGGCGGCCTTGAGTGAGAGAGATCGATGACTTCGACCAACCTTGAGGACCTGAGTGAAAGAAAGCGGTGAGCGACCTCAGCAAAGTGGCAAACTTGAGAGAAAGGGAGAGCGAAAGAGCAAAGGAGCAACCTTGAGAAAGAGGGAGTGAAAAACCCAGGCAAAATAGAGAGGGGGCCTAATGGAGAAGAGAATGAGGGCTTAGCACCTAATTTCACTAAGGAAGGGAGGGAAAGTGGCGCGGTTCCACCAACCGCAAGGTGGATGCCTTGTTAAATGGTCACCGATGACCAATTTGTTGAACCGCCATGAGTGGAGTGTCGTGAAGTCTGTAATTTGTAGTAATGAGAGCATGTGATTCAAAGCAACAATAAACTGTTTTCAGAGATCATCAATGCACTTAAAAATTATGAAAAGTGTGATAGAAAGTGTTTCTGAGGAACTGAACAAAATTCCTGGGTTATCATTTTTTATGCATTAGCGAATAAGATGAGAAGTATACTTTTGTGCAAATGGTGCTAGGAAATTTACCTAGATAGTGTAAGAGTTATGATTAGTAGTTTTAGTAGTGTTTGTGTCATTAGCTTGGTACTTAGTTTCTCCTTATTTCTTATATCTCTAATATGACATTTTTTAGAGTATATTAGTACCTTTTTTTTTTATAGCCAATGTACTTAGCCAAAGGGAAAAAAAAAAAGGTAACATTTCCATACTTTCTTGTAATAAAGTACCTAGAATATTCAATATCACATTTGTCTCTCAGGGCAAAGAACTTAAAATTTGATGGATTATAAAATAAATATTATTATCTTACAAGTGTTCTTTATAAATTTGATTTATAAATTAATAGCTACTATTTTGATGCCCATATGTTTGACTATATTTTTACTTTAGGTTGTTCATAAAACAAAATAGCAAATAATTTATTAATGATTACATCAACCAATGACATAAGAAATGTGTATATAATTTTATAATGGGTAAATATCACACACTACCCTCAAGGTTTCCTAAAACAACACTTTACCACATTTTTCTCCAACCATGACACTCCACCCCATATTCATACGCCACTAACGGTTCCTATGACGTTTCTTCTCCCAACATGTAGGTAATTAAGGGACGGTTCAATGGCACTAAAAGTCTAGATTCTAGAACCTCAATTGGTATTGTTTCTTCCTGGAGATCTTTCCCTTGGCTATCTCAATTTTTTTCTCAAAATGAATACCATTAGCACCAACATGATCATCTTACAATCTAGTTTGTTTTTAGCAATTTGGTGTTAGAAGTTATTTCCACTTTCATTCATCACTCAATCTTTTTTTTTCGTTTGTTGGTTAGTGTTGGTTGGTTGGACCCTCAGATGAGGGTGTGTTTTGTGTCTTTGAGGTGGGATAAAACCAAAGACAATGGCTAACAAATAGTGATGGTCATTCCTTTGTTTAAATTTGATCCTTCATCCCAAATTTTGATTTATTGGCCAGCATTAGAAAGCTAGTGTTGTGGTGGTGACTTCATGAATGAAGGACATGTAGTGCGACGGTGGTGAGGTTTTTATGTGACAGGGGATGTGAGAAGGAGAGAAAGGTGAAAAGTAGAAGATGATGACAGACTGGACTTCAATAAAAAAATAAATGTGTAAATGGAAATATTTTATCATAGTCTTCTGTCAAGTCCATTAGTGGGGTTTAAAAATGGGCAGGGTGTTAATTTGTGTGTAGAATGGTTTTGAGTTTTATTTTAGTATACCTCAGGGGTACTATGTGATATTAACCTTTTTATAATAAACTTGATAGAATATTTATTATTATTATTTAAAGAAATGTATTTGTTTAGTTTTTTACTATCTTGTGATTACCAAAATAATTTTTATTACTTAAAATTTAAAATGCATACCAAATATACTCAAGTTTTGGGGGATAAAAATCTTTAACAATTTTATAAAACATACCAAACAAGACAAAAAAGAAGATTGCCCTCCTCAATATTTACTCCCTAAAAATTTACCTTTCAAAAGTTTCTTCCTTAAATTTAATATTTTTTCTTCTAATAATATCCGTACCCACATATTTAATATTTTCTCATATGTCCTCACAATCATGGGTGATGTAGTGGCGATGTAGTGGCATACATAAAGTCTTTTATCATATATTTGTTGTGTTATTCCCGTGTTTTCAAACAATATGCGAAGGCAGTTATTATGTCTTGTACTCATAATCAAACATGATACAAAGATAGTTTTTTTTGTCACGACCCTACTTGGTACGTGTGGCCAGCACAATGGGAATCTCATCCTTACGTAAGCCTCGTGAGCTGAGTCTCTCTATATGCATATTTTAATATTAAATCCATTTATAAAACATCATTCCCATCTCTAATAAACCTTTGGCTCTTTGAAAATATAATCATAAAAAATAAACATATCATAATCAACTATAGCATAATTCTCTAAAGTTAGAAAACAAATCATTTTCTCAATCTTCTGAACATATCTCCTTGCTCAAAATATATGAGTTGCTCTCTATACAAGATATACATGAAAACTAGAATCATGTAAATACAAAATAATCATGATAAATCAATGCATTTTCTCTATGGTCAGGGACCTTGCCGTCATGTACACTGGAGCATTCTATCTCTAATCAAAATGCAAAGAGTACTTCACCCAAAATGAAGTTCACTAACTGGAACTCTCCTGCTAGGGAGGAGGTGGACGAGAAAGACCCTTAACAACTCGTATCTGGAATGGAAAAGGGGAGGGTGGGTTTCATCTAAAACTCAATGAGTAGAACCACTCATAACCCTCTCATAAGACAACCAAGAAAATAAATAATTATACCTATATAAATTCATCAAAACCAATTATGGAACTTCTTTGAAATCATTTCATTACACATACATAAATAGTTCTTAAATCCATTAACCTCTAAAAGACATCAATAATCTCTGAAAATATAAAGAACAACACTCTACTAAGAAACAAGGATCTCTGGTTATGCCTTGCATAACAAAATATAAATTCTCTGGTTATGCATGTCAACCATGTCATAACAATTCTCTGCCCTATGACTTAGGATCTAAATTGGACACCTAGTAGGTTTAAATTCTCTGCTCTATGAGATTGTCCTTGGGGACAACTTGGTACCAAGGTTAACGATCGGGCTCCAGCTATAATTCATCTTCGTATTTCCTATAACTCCGGTAAATCTCTAAATCATGAAATCATATCATTTCTCTAAATCTCCGCTTTGGGTATAAAACTCTATAATACATAAATACTCTACTTATGAAATCATCATGGAAGTTTCTAAAATCTCTAAATGGAGTAAAAATCATACTCTAGCTCTTTAATAAATCATTTAACAACAATGGTCCCATGAGTTTGCATTAAAATAAGTATTTCATGCTCTTGTTGAAAACTTTTTTTTTCTTTCATAAATAAAGTAAATCAATCATAATCTCTAATCTCTTGAAATATTCTCTAAAATCATGCAAACATGTATAATTTAAAGAAATTAACTCTAATAACCAACATAAGGATTATAGAATACGAACCCACTCACCTAGAGGGAGGAAGGAGTGGTGTCAACACCCACAACGTTTCGAGAATGAAATGGCACTAATATCTATCATTAAGCCACACAACTCAAGATTAGACTCTAACAACCTCTAGATTGCTCAAACATAACTCTAACAATATTAGAAGCAAGAACTTGATAACAATGGAAACAAACAACAACTTATTTACTAAGATATGAGATGGGAAGGAAAGGGACAACAAAAACCCATAAAATCTCACATTTGATCTCTTGGAGGAAAAAGATTGGGGTTGGGTTAAAGGAAGAGAGTGGAAGGGTTGGGGAGAAGAGGGTTTTCGGTGTTGGGGAGAAGAATCCGAGAGTTTGGGGTTTAAAATGATGAGGAGGATCACTTACGCGAGACACCGTCGTTTCGCACGTTGGTGACTCACTGAAACAGGCTATGGCGTCCTGGCTCCGCACCCCTCGACCATGTAACTTATGACTTATCAGGTGTCAGAACCCAAAACATGTCTGGCCACACACTGTGACCGCCATAGCGTCCTAACCCAGAGGCAGTGCAGTTCACCAACATCAGGTTCAAAGGTCATTCTTGTCTTGGGCCTTCGGCAATATGTATGGTTTCAATGGGGGCAACCAGGAGTACGGAACTTATCCACTCCACGTATACTAGGTATCACATTTTTATATTCTCGTCTTCACTGCTCTCATTATTTCCTCCACCTGTTTTAATTACCAAATGCTACCTAACATAAAAAGGATATTTATAATAAATAATGATCTTTTAATATTACATTTAAATATAAATTAATATTATATCCAAATGTTAAGTCAACTTCCACTATTTTAAAAGGTCTTAATTAAAAAATATTTTTTTAGAAGCACATCCAAATAATAATAATAATAATAATAATAAACGTTTTTCTTGGTTAAGTCGATCTGCTATTGACTATGATATGTAGTAGGCGGTTGAGCACAGTACATTGTCCAGCTTAGCATTGCTCACTACTGGTCTTGAGAGAGACACAGAGAGGGAGACCTTTCAAAAAAACGTGGACAATTTGTGAGGCGGGTCCTAATTTGTGATTAGAGAAGAGAGACATATATTGAGGATCTTAATGAGAGGAAGCAGAATCCTCAAATTTCATTTCTGTAGATATAAATTGGATTTGGTTTCACTTGTTGAATTTTCTCTTCTTCTGGAAAATATTTGTTTGAAGATTGATGTCTCTGTTTGATGCATATTCCATCTGTGAAGTTGGCAAAGATGCAGCTGGAGTTGCTGGTACTTGCCTTCCATCTCAGTGTCTGTGATTTTGTTTTTATCTTAATACCGAAAAAAGGAGTTAAAAAAGGAAAATCTTATTTTTGGGATTCTGTTTGATGAACCAAAGAATCCATTTTTGCAAATATTTGAAGTTTCTAGAGGGATTACTCTTTTGAGTTTTGACCCATCTTTATGACGATCACAATATATATGCTTGCTTATTTGCAGGGAACATCTTTGCTTTTGGGTTGTTTGTATCCCCAATGTAAGTTCCTTAATGAAATTCTTATATGAATAAATTATCTCAGAAGAAATCGTGGTTTATCTTTTCCTTGTTAACTCCTCCTCTGTTCTGAATTCAGACCCACATTTAGGAGAGTTATCAGAAACGGGTCAACAGAGATGTTCTCAGGGTTGTCTTATATTTATTCTCTGTTGAACTGCTTGATCTGCTTGTGGTATGGCATGCCTCTGATATCACCTGATAATCTGTTGGTTACGACTGTGAATTCAATTGGAGCAGCCTTTCAGTTTGTGTACAGAATCCTCTTCTTGATGTACGCTGAGAAAGCGAAAATGGTTATTCTTCTAAAACAACTGGACACTTGCCATAATTAGATGAATGACACGCATTGGTTTGTTTCTAAGCTTTCATACTCTAAACTGCCATTGGATAGGTGAGAATGCTTGGATTACTCATGGCAGTGTTGGGCATATTTGCAATCATACTTGTTGGGAGTTTGCAAATAGCTAACAGTGCTGTTCGCCGTACGTTTGTGGGATTCCTGAGTTGTGCTTCTCTCATTTCAATGTTTGCCTCTCCATTGTTTATAATTGTAAGTTTGTCATTTCCTAGATGTCCATCCAATATTGAGTTCTTCAACTTTCTGCATCTGTTAACTTGGTCAGTTTATTCACATGTTTGTCTATTACATCTTCCAGAAATTGGTCATTCGGACACAAAGTGTTGAATTCATGCCATTTTGTCTTTCGCTGTCCACTTTCTTGATGAGTGCCTCCTTCTTTGTGTATGGATTGCTTAGTGATGATACCTTTATTTATGTAAGACCCTTTTATACTTCTTGAAATACTTATTTATTTTTCAAAGCTTTATTTTGTTGGCTTACATTTGTAATATGTACCTACAATTTTTGTTTGACTTTTGTAGGTACCAAATGGGATAGGAACTGTTTTAGGTATGGTACAATTGGTGTTATACTTCTATTACAAGGGTTCATCTTGTGAAGCCTCCAGAGAACCCTTGACAGTGTCATATAGATGATCAGTGCTACTATGTGCCTACAAAGCAAAGGTAAACACAAATGCACTACTATTTGTGATTAAGGTGTCTGGTCTCTCCCAATCAGTGAGGTGATTCTCTGAAAGTTGCCACTGGCATTCGTTTCCTTTGACGTCTATGATAATATATTTTCTATGTGTTGATTGAGTAAATATATGTTTTTGATAAATGAAGTTTTTTCCAATTCCAATTATGGGGATTTTGAATTTTCCTTTCTTGATATTTAATTCCATTACTGGGGTTGTCTCGTCTACTTGTTTTTGTTACTACGTAAGAATGGTTGCTTTTCATGAAACAAGTGGATTAAGTTTTTGCAATCACAGGATGATGTTATTTTCCTCCTTGAACCTTATAGCCAAAAATAGTGCCAATCTCTCCTCTACCACCACTGTGAAAATTCTTTTGCAGGAACACCATATCTATCCACAATGTTAGGTTCATCCGCCAAGATAAGTTCATATTATGCCCCCAGAAAAAAGATTTAAATTAGTTACCACTCCATTTAAGACTCCGATGAAGTTTATTTGTATTAGTTAATTTTATATTTGAAATAGCTTATGATTAAAAATTTTCTAAGAGAGCTTAAAAAACATTACTTTTTTTCCTGTAGTTTATTGCAAATCAAAAACATGGAACGAGTTTCTTAAGTAGCGTTTGTTTCCTATGTCTGGGATAGAAATACGAAGCCTGAGATACAAACCTATTTGATGGTAGTGACGGGATAGGGGACAGAAAATTTTTCTGTCCTTGTGATCGAAAAACACAAAATTTATATACCTCCAAAATCTAGGAAGAGGATTAAAAACAGAAATTTAATATTTTTTTCTTCCAATAATACTCCTATACATATTTAATATTTATGTCTGTCTCCACCGTCTTCACTATCCCTATTTCTGTCCCTGTATTTAATATTTAGTGCTGTCATTACTTATTAGATTGCTTGCTTTCGAATTATTGATTTGGCAATGCTATCTTTTCCTCATTAACCCACCTCTGATATCACATGCTTATGAATCATTGCTTTTCCTGTTGTGTATTTGTGGGGTAGGGGCAGTTGTTGATTGTCTAACAGTCAACCCCTGTGAAGATTGCTATAAAACTACATGTATTAATACAATGCTTATGTAGAATTATAGCCGAATTGCATGAGGGCAAGAATTGTACTGTTAAAATGTCGTTAAAAGTAAGGTTAACTGACTGAAGAAAGTAACTGCCTGAAGAAAGAACCACATGTTAGCACTTGGGATAAGAAAATTAAACAGAAACTAGGAAAATGAAAGAAAATCATGTGTAATAGTTCTTGAACAGTGTATTCAAAGAACCCTTGAATCGTGTTTAGATTTCAGAGGAAGTTTGTGAGCTCCTCTATCTCTCCAAGACTCTCCAATGTGTCTGCTCACCCCAACTTCTCTGCCTTCCAGTGCTACTTATTGCCTAACTAACTCCTTAACCACCTAACCGCCCCCTCTCCAGCCCTTTCTAGCAGACTTGCCCATCCTCTAATCTGTTTCCCACCTCTGTTATTATTTACAAGTGTGCTCATCTTATCTTGCTCTTCCATACTTCCTGGCACATACCTGCTTCACTCCAGGAATCCGAACACTATTAAAAGGGTTAAGATTTTACTATCTTCATCAAAATATTAGAAAATAACAAAAGGTTTTATTAATGATGTCCTAATTGATGACACTTTAATGGAATTGAATACCATTTTCTGTTTCCATGTTTTCCCGAGGCACTAAATTTTCTTGTATTCTTTTCTTTGGTTTTGCTACTTCCAACAAACTGTATAAACATGTCATTTAACAACAATGGAAGAGAGAAGGGCTTCAGCCACTTTGTAAATTACTAGTATAACGATTGAAATGGAAAATGCATTGTGGCATTTGACGAAAAAGTCAAAAACTTCAATTTTGTGGAATTATATAATTATTTGTTTAAACTAAATCATGCCATTCGAGGAAAACCTCAATGTCTGTCAGTTATATCTTACAGAAAAAAGGAAAACCAGTAACGTAATTACTGCAGCAAATCTTTAAGAGTAGTTCTCATTGTAGCAGCTGTTTCCTGCAAGAAACAGAATCGAAATTAGAAATAAACAATTACCACAAAAATATAGTTTCAAACTGGAGTAGGCAACATTCCTGTTTTACTCGGTTTATTGGAGCAATTACTGTTACATCCTTGTCATTGATAAGAAGTCAGGATCATAAATAAGTTCAATATGTTTTTTATATATGTGCGTGTTTTAATTATCAAGGTCTGATGTTATTTGCTTATCTCCCTTTTCAGCCTGTGGGCAACAGGCTGGTTAAAGATCTAGAAGAGATTTCTCACAGTTGCCTTGCCACAAGTGCATAAAAATGTCGTCCATTCACTTTGCATGTTGCTAGCTTGGCCACCAAATTGCTTTGGGGTCAAATTATATTCCATGTGCATATCTGATCTGCTTGAATGAATTTCATTGTCCTACATATGATTGACAAGGTGGTAGTTTATTACCTGTTTTGAAGTTTCGTTGCAATTGGTTTCATTCTCGGAATCACAAAGCAGCTTTCCTTTCTCATCATAGAGAATGAGACCACTAAAACTCGGTAGCTCGCACTTCTCCCCTTTTAGTATTGGTCTTTGCCACACTGCTGATGCTGAGCTATGGCTTTGCCATCCACTTTCAAGACCATGCCTTTGTAAGCCAAGTAATGGGGATCCCCTCTGCCTTCGGGATCCAATGTCTCGTCCAACTTGCTTGCCCTGCTCCACTGCATTGACCTCATCAGCACCCTTGTCACTGAAATCCACCCACAATTTGACTCAGACCATTTATAGGGGGCATGGTGGTAGTAGTAGTGGTGGTGGTTGTTGTAGTACTAGTGGTAGTACCCTCTTCATGCACGATCTTATTGTTACAGGCCTTTCTTTTAAGAATAATCAGAGTGCAAATGGTAAAAACTGCAAAGCTTGCACATGCTAGTAGGAGGATAGCACCTTGTGTTGAAAGCTTCAATTTGTCTTCAAAGTCCCACAAAGCATCCATGGGTGGCTTGATTTTTCTATTTCTGTGCAACAAAGTGAGCTCAGAGAATGATGTGGTGGAGGGTAGTTTGTTTAGGTTGAATAAAATGATAAAATTGTAAAATGTGCATGACCATGTTGACATGGGTTGGCAAGCTTCACATGAGGTCCACCGCCAGTTGAATTGTTGAAAATTGGGCTTAAATTTACGTTTATGGGGTTTAATTAAATATTATAGCCGTTTGACTTCAATTTTAATATGGCTCACCGTTCAGAGCTAATTAAATGCTTGTCACGGGAGATTTGTGGTCGTTATCAAGTGATGGAAATTTTGAGGTTTGTCTTGGTACAACCGTAGATTGTTCTCTTGTGACTTGGAATTGTTGGATTTAAATTAGGGTTAAATGCATTTTACTTTATTTAGGTTATGTGTAATTTAGATCCTGATTTTTAAAAATGTGCAATGCGACCCCTTGTGATTTTAAAATAGTCCAAAACAACCCTTCTGTTAATGGACATCCATTTACACTGTTAAATGATATTTTTTGGATAAAATTATCCTTGCATTTTTTTCAAATTTCCCATCCTCATCCCCTTCACACACTCGTCTATGTCACCCAATTTCAACCAAAGAAGAATCCCTCCATAGCAACTCTATCACCCACATAAAAAATCTTTCAAATTTCAAAACCATAACGAAATACAAATCAATAACAACATTCTTCATTCATCAATAGCAAAAGGAGTTAAGAAAATAACCAAAACTAAACAATCCAAATCTCACAGGCACCAACCAATTTTTTCAAACCTCCAACCAGGAATAAAAAGGAGAAAAAAAAAACAAGTACCACAATCCCTAATCACCATCATCGTTCCTGCATTCACCATCGCGAGCCACCAACCACAACCACAAGCAATAGTCATTTCATGACCACCAGCAGTGACAATTGCCACCATCATTTTCTCCACTACATAGCTACCATTTGAGACAGTCATCATCGCAAAGCTGACAAGCCCTCCTTCTTTGTCATTGTTGTGTCACGTTCCCGCCCTGTGCACAACGCCATGCGCACCCACCATCGTGAGCAACCACATCGTTAATCTTCCACCCCGATCCTGGTTCTACAAGCTCCCTTTCGTCACACCCTTCTATTGCGACAGCGTTGTGCTGCGAGCCACCTCTTGCGTGCTACCACCACGTTGTCGCCACCAGTCCGCTTCTCCACCGATCTACCACCACAATGCTCGCTCTCCATCTACAACCCATAGCCCCAAAACCAAACAGAACCTCTAAAAGTTAGAGGTGGAAGCATGGCAAGGGAATGGTTGTAGAGAGCATCACTTTGATGGTTGGGAAATTTTCAAACTTTTCTGGAATCATGGCAAGGGAAAGGATTGGGAATGAGGGTTGGGAAATTTTAAAATATGTAAGGGTAATTTTGTCCAAAAAATATCATTTAACAGTGTAAATGGATGTTTTATTAACGGAAGGGCTAATTCGCACTATTTTAAAACCATAGGAATTGCCGTACATTTAAAAGTCCTGATCTAAATTGGACATAATCTGAAATAAGAGGGATAAAATGCATTTGATCCTTTAAATTATGGAAATAGGCTCTTCCTGAGAGGAGGTAAAGTTGCCTGCATTTATCATCTATTATACAATTAAGTGGGACGTTCCTGTGCTAGATCATCAACCATTTTTTTATCAAGGGATGGAAATTCAGTTCATTATGTTGGGTATCAGAAGGTTGTATTCCAATTTTTATTTTATTTCATTACTCCCTTGTTTCATACTAATTGTCACCCCATGGGACAATTATTTCAATATTTGAAATTACGTCCTAAAAATCACATTTTTGGAAATGATATTCCTGAAATATTATTTCTAAATATTATAAACAAAATATTTATTTAATATTAAACATTTATGAGATTATTGATTGAGTATTCTCTAATAAATTTAAAATTTGTTTGTTTTATAATATATATTCCTAGGAATGTGTCATAATTTTCAAAATACTTCTAACACATTTATAATTATTATCATCTAAAATGAAAATTACACATCCAAAATAAAATAAAATTAACAATTAATTTTTTAAAATTTGTTCACCTCAATCAATATAACAATTAAATAAAATTTAAATTCAGAGTGTAATAGATATATAAAGTGCATATGAGTGTGAGTAAATGAAAACGAAGGGTAATAATTTAGGGATATTTTCGTATTTGTGCTTAATAATTGTTATTCCCAAGTTATAGGGATTTTTATTCTCATCTTTCATCGTGAGAATAAGATCTCATTAAATCATGAAATTTTTTTTTAGGGAATAATTGATGCTTGGGAATAACATGAGAACACATTATTTTCAAGTAGTTATTCTTTAATAACTAAATATACCTTGAAACAAACATCATTTTTAGAGAAAACTTATTAGTATTATATAAGGATCTAATTTAAGAGTTTAATTTCCATGTGCCATAAACTTAAAATAATTTTACACTAATAATTTTATACTAACATCCAATCAGGTGCTACCACATTGATCTTCACACCCACTATCTCAGAAATAAACCACTTTATTTTTTGTGACAACAATTAACTAGATGCAAAATTATTTTATATTAACAGGACACAAAAATTAAACTCTTAATTTAATTAGATGATCATGGCAATGTGATTGGATGATCATGTTGAATTTTTTTTTCTGATGTAATAATGTATGATTAGATTATTGTGTAAAATATTGTTCACTAATTGTATAATATCTGGCATTTTTACATATAAATTAAGTATTTACTGTGCAAATTAGGCTAAAGGTTCGTAAGTTTAGCTCAACCGTTATATCAACGCTCCTCGTTCCTCTCTAGCCAAGGCAACAATAGCTGTATGACCAAAAAAGAGACAACAATAGTTACAATTGTTTAATCAAATCAATGAGTTTTACAATCCATTTAGCATGTCTGATAGTATAAAGATTGACAATGTAAAATCTAATATGATAAGGGTTGTTAGTTGACAAAATACTCAAATTAGTCCCATAAAATTGTATTAGGGGATAAATTAATTCCTATGAATTTAAAAGTTCCAATTGTCATTTTAGCTTTCAAGTTTCACAAGTACTTTTAAAGTTATGCCTTTACCTTCTATTCCTTTTATTTCACTTGCCTTAGTTTGAGTTTCTGTACTTAAATTCCTAACTTGGTTCAAGTATCAATAAAACTCATCCAAATATTATTCGCATTATTCCTGTATTGGTCTTGATTATTTATCTTCGATCTTTGTCGAGAGCTTATTTTTAGGTATCTCAGTAATGGCGTCGCACGGTGGCAAGAGAGGGTAGAATGCAATGAGAGAGCGTCATGCAGTGGAACAGTGGCATCTTGCGCGTGGCAGCTATGGCGTCTAATGGTGGCAGGAGTGGCGTCACACTGTGGTTGTGAACGACATCATGGGTGCGGCTAAGCTGAGCGTGGGGGTAGCACAAGGGTCTGAGATTTTTCTATCAAGGTTTCTGTGAGGATGAAGATGGAGTGACGTGGTGCTTTGAAGGAGAAAATGGCAAAAGGGTGGTTTTTGGTTTTAGAGTTGAATGATATTGGTTGATGTTAGCTGGTCAAAGTTCAAATCTTGCTCCATATTTTTTGGTTCTTGTTTTAATACAGTTCAAATCTAGTTGTTTCTTTTTGTTTGAATGATTTTGTAATTTTAGTTCAATTTATTACTGAGACTCTTGAATGTTTCCCCCAATTTTATAGGTTTTGAGTTCATTCAATCAATCTTGGTTTTTGATTGGTTGAAAAAGAAATATAATACTTGAATAATTCACAATGGTATTAGAGTGACAATCTATCGAAATTGAAGAAATATCAAAAAGCATAAAAGTTATTTCATTTTATTTCTAATTTTTAAAATTTGTTTTTTGTATTATTATTAGTGATCTATTACCCTGAAGGGATGTCATTATAACAATCTTTAAACAATTAAAAGAGATAGTTGTAATTTTAAAACCTGGAAGATAACAAGTATAATATTGACTGATATTAAAAAAGGTTGTTATAATCTACTCTAATTTTGTTAAAAAAAATCTAATACATACATCAAATTAGCCAACAGTCTTCATCTGAAGAATCTGACACTTAAAGCGAGAAAGATATGAAGAGTGAAAACTACAACTCAAATGAACTCTATCGGAAGCAAACTTTGCATTTCCCTAAAAATAGGTCAACAAACGAACCATGTTAAAGAAACCTACTATCATTTTTGCTACTTTTTGTCTTAAATGGCAACAATTTTGTATTTCCCTGATTGCTGTAGCTGCAAAGGAAGAAAAAAAATGAACTCTTTCAGATAAACAATGTTAATCTAATCCATCAATTAAGTGCTTGTTTGGATACACTTCAAAAGGATTTTTATCCAAATGAAAATGAAAAGTAAAGAATTATGTTACGTCTGATTTGCATACATGCTCATCAAATCTCGTTTTAAAGTGGAAAAAAGTACCTTTAATGAAAATAGATAAATAATTCTTTTCATTCTAGAAAAAATACTTTTAAAATAAAATATTAATATTATTCTCATTAATAATTAAAAATAATTTTATTTTATCTTATCCCAACAAAAATTATTCTCTTAAACTTACTTTTAATATACTTCAATCAAACACATCAATTCTTTTATAAATAATTTCTGTAAAAATAATTTTTTTAACCTAATTATTTTTAAAGTAATTCTTTCAAAAGATAAACCAAATAGACTCTAAACTCCATCATATAATCCCGGTAACAACAAAAAAACAAACAAGTCTTATCCCATCAAATGAGATTGCCTGTATAAATCCGACCTTGCCACACTGATTTGTTGCAAAACCTGATTCATAAAATTGCCAATCCACTAACAACAAAAGAGCTTTATTTTAATCCTTTACGCAATCCCTGAACCATGCGTAAAAAAGTGAAAAACCATTAAGTTGTGCTTGAGGTCAAAATTGAAATATTGAATTTTGGTGTCATCTAATCTAATTTTATTTAATTTAAAAATTAAAAGGGTTTAATTTCTAAGCACTAATAATATAAAAAAAAATTTACATTGTTATCCAGTAAAAAATTTTTACATTGTCATCCAATCATGTATTATCATATTAACAAAAATTATTAAATTTCAAACCTACTAGTTGAAAAATTATACAAATATAATGATTTGATTAGATGATTATATAGAATAGTTTTACATTATCAATATATAGAAATTAAACTCATTTGAAATTATTGTAAAAGTAGGATCAATATTTAATTACTAATTAATTATTCATGTTTAACACGGTGTTAATAACACCTTGAAAATATACTGAATTCGTTTGGTTTTAATAATTTATTCTGACCCTTAATTAGATTGGGTAAAAAATTGTAAATGAACCAACTAGAGTGCAATCATGGTTGATGTATACCCTTAAACAGAATCAGATTCCTTGTCTCATGCTTTGTGTTTATGAATTAATAAGATTGTTAAGCTTCTTTGCAGGTGGTCACACAGAATGATACCGGGTTATAGATGTATTGAGACAAGTGGGTGTCTTGGAGAAACTCTAAAGGAGGGATACACAGAAAAAGCTCTGGGAGTGAACTTCTTTTTTTCATTATGGCTGACTTTGTCTTGTGCAGGTTATACTGTGGTGTTTGTGACACTAGATGATATCTTTTATGAGCTTCTCGAAAGAGGGCGTGCTTTGAGATATGAGAGATACATTGTAAGCAAACAGACTGAATGAGGCGCGCCTCGTGTGGGAGAGATAAATTTTGAGTATGGAAGGCTGTGTGATACACATTGAGAGTAACAGAGTGATACACTAAGCATGAGGAAAGGATGAGAGAAACACAGTGCGGATGTGAAAATAACTGTGGGCTACGTGTGCGTGTGTTGATGAGTGTGTGTGTGTGTGTGTGTGTGTGTGTGTGTGTGTGACGTGTGTGATCATCATGGTTGTTGCTGGAAAGCTGGTTGTTGAAATTTTGATCAGAAGTAATGCTACTGCAGATTGATATTTTCAAATTATCTGAACTTGAGAATGTACATTGGGTAGCCTTGATGGATTGTCTAAAGAGGTTACTCTAGTGGAGATGCGGAACAGTATTGTACCCTCATGTGGCTCTTTAACAGATTTATATGCAAAGAAGTGGCGCTGCGTAATATGATGGAGGGTGATGTAGTTTCGAAGAGAAATGAGGATGGAATATAGTGCTTGTCCGTGCGGTTTTGCGAAGCAAGATATGGATGATTTATAGTCCAGTTCGGCAGGCAAACTATGCTGGTTTTGTGGCTGAATAGGGGCCGAGAAGATGGCGTTTTCTAGGAAAATTCCAAAATGTTTAAAGGATTATATGTTGGGTCAACTGAAGGCGGCAATGATGCAAGTGGTGAATTGAATGTATACTGATGAGCTCTGTGCATGTAAGGAGGCGAACTAAAAATGGTATGCTAGTGGTTCTACATGCTATTCGGTCATCTATAAGAAGATTTTTGCTTACTCTCACTTATGTGATGTATGTGGTATGCCTGGGGGTTATAGCAAATGGAATTTGGAGTGAATAAGGGAAGTGAACAGTTTGGAATGTTAGTGGGTGTTGAAATATATATATCTTTTGGTTATCAGGCTTGTGTACTAAAAGCTCTATCCTGTTTCAGGTTGTGGACAATGTTATTTACTTATCGAAGAAAAAAAAAAAAAAAACTAGAGTGCAATCAAAAGAACTTTGAGCTTTTTCAAAGACCTTTAATTTTATATATAAAATATTTGCATACCAAATTAATTCTAATAAATTTTAATTTTTATACATCGTTATTTAATTATATATTATCACATTAATAAAAAATTAAAAATAATTAAATCTACGTCCATTAAAAGTCAAACAAATGAAATGACTTAATTAGATAACAAAATAAAAAAAAATTTATATTATCATGCATAAAATTTTAATTCAATAATATTTGTGCACAACTTTTGCTTTGTATATACTTCTTTTGCTTTGAATAATTATTCAATTTTAAATAATATTAAAATTAAAAAAATAATTGTAAAAACATCAAAATTAGAAAAAGTAAAACATAATTTACTAAACTACCTTTTTTTTAATACTCAAATTTATTCTATCTTACTCTATTATCTTTCTCATCCTCAAATAGTATTTAATAAGGGTATTATTAAAAATAAAATAATTTGTACTATTTAAACTCTTAAAATGAACAATCATTTTTAAATAAATTTTTTTAAAAAATAAACAATTATCCAAGTTTGAATCAAGGATTATAAGATATGAGTAAATGTGTTTTGAAAGGGAACTTGGTAAACAGCACCCACCTCGCTTTTTGATTCCCTTCCTAAATGCTGATTCACTCAATTAATAGAAAATAAAGTCACTGAGATTTGAGATTACTATTAAAAATAAAATGTGACTTCACCTCTCATAGTCAATAGACATACGTGTAGAGTATACACAAATATCCAAGTAACATGACTCATCCAATGATACCACAAGATTAAATCCACCAGGAAAAGAAAGGAAAAAAAAGACAAATAAAGTTACCTTTTCCCATAGCTGCGAGTGGCTTTTGCAGAAGCCAGCAACAACGGTGGCACCCTTCTTCCCTTGCTTATACTCAATGCAGAGCTCCTCTTTAAGCCCACAAGTAACATGAAATGCCAAACAGCATTTGGGTTCAGAGCACACGATAGCACAGCCATCACAGGAACCACAAACGTAACAACTCTCCGACCACCTCCTCTTCGGAACCTTGGAGCAATCGATCCCCTCCCTCCCTTCCGGGTCCAAGAAGAACACCTCTGGCACCAGCACTGCGCAAACAATGTGGGCCCAACGTCCGTCCGTGGTCCTTTTCACCGCGCCTTCCTTCACGGGGCACAGGCAGCAAGAACAGACGAGAACAACCCACCCTTGCCGTTGTCATCATCTTTGAGACGACACCGTTCGCAGAACCAGTCACCTTCAGGGACGCCCTTTGATAGGGGGTTCCCGTAGCAGGAAGCGTGCACCATGAGGTCGCACCCGTCGCACAGAACGATGGGGTCCGAAGGGTCACCGTCCGTGCTCTGGCACACACAGCATAAGATCCCATCATCATCAGCAGCAGCATCATCGTTCCTATTACCATCATCACCTTCAACGTGTTGCTCCTCTTCGGGTTGTCGGGGCTTGTGGGGAGATGCGGTGAAAATTTGGGTTTTGCTGGCGGATTCAAGTGGTTCTAGATACGGGTTGTATTCAACGTTGAGGTCGAAGGGCGAAACGACGTCGTTGGAAAGGAGATGGGGTTGGAGGGCGCATATTCTTTTCTTGGCAGGAAGGGAATAAACAGTGGCATAAGAGGAGAAGGTGATGGTGGTGGGTTTGGGTTTGGGTTTTGATGAAAAGCTGCATTTCGGGGCTCCTTGCGCTTCTTTGCAGGCAGGGGTGAGCACGGACTCTGGCGTTGGAGTTGTTGTTGGTGTTGTAATCTCAGCCTCTTGAGGGAGGCAAGTCACTGAGGAATGTGGGGGCAGTATCCATTTGCGTTGGGACAGAGTAAGGAGAATGATTGAGAGGAACCAGGAAAAGAAAAGAAGGTTGCTGTGGTGATTGAAACTTTGGATGGAAAGTGAGCGAGGGATGAGGGACACTGGTTTTGTTTTGAACTGAAATGGGAATGAGAATGGAGCGGGGAGAATTTAAACGAAAATGGAAAGCCTGGAATAACCAAGGGGGGAAGGAAATAGAGAAATGGGAACTTTCGAAAATTTGTGAAAGTGAAAATAGGCGCGAGAGCAAAACACAGTGTGCGTTTGTGTTGTACTTTGAAGTTTTCCGAAGCCCCGCGCGCTTTGTTCTGGTTGGAGGAAAAGCCTCCCTTAGTGACTAGTATTCTAGTAATTAAAACGAGACTGGACCGCCAGTTCCTCATTAAAAATATATATTACATAATTAATTGCATTGAATTACACTTGTATATATCTATACTATATATCTAGTATACAATATATAAAGAGAATTCCCTTGATAACTGTTATTTAATGTCTCATAATTAGATTAAATTGTGCTTCCAGGTTTATTAATTCAATTTCATGTGTAAAAAAGAAAACTAAATAAAAACTTCTATACGATATATAAGGGGATTCCTTTGATAACTATTTTTGTGTCTCCTAATTAGATTGAATTATATTTTCAAGTCTATTAATATAATTTTATGTGTAAAAAAGAAAAATCAAACAAAAACTCTGCATGTAACTACTATTACAAACACAATTAACCACTATTTATTCCACCATATGAAGCACTGGCACGGACTAAACCTTTATAAATCTACAAACATTGAATAGTTATTAGTTGTTATAATACTTTTGTTTTTAAAATATTATTTACTATAATATTAAAATCCATCAAAATAAAAAATGTGAATTGATCGCAAAAGTGCCCATCAATTAACTAGTTTAAATAAATCTGGCTCAACTAATAGTTCATTGGTTGAACTAGTAATTTAGTAATCAGTATTTTGCAAGTCAATCATCAAAATAAAGTCTAATAATTATGGACTAAATTACGTAATATCTAATTTTTTTACACAGATACTACAACAGTATATAAAGAGGATTACCTAATAATTATTTTTTTTCTATGTTTCATTGCTCCTTTAAATTTTATTTTCAAGTCCATTAATATCTTTTATTATAATATTTATATATAAAAATCAATAATAAAAAATAAATAGATATGTAGTTGTTTACACGGAAACCGATCCTTATATAGCCAACGCATTTTGTACCTTTCTTCAGGAAACCAAACCCACGCTAGGCATATTATTTGTTTTAAAAAACACTAGTGCCGTAACTGACACTTGTGCATGTTAAGCCGCCTTTTTTTATTTTTTGGGTATTACTATAATTAAATATGTATGCACATATTTAATTTTATATTATGTTGATATTAATTGTGTAACACCGTGCATATTAGCAATACATACATTGTTGTGTTTGTCAAGTCGTATTTATTATTTTAGGTTTTAATATAATGAATTGTTCCTAACAATATTTTTGGACAGTTCACACCATTCAATTTTATATTGTATCAATATTGATTATGTAATCCGTACCTATTAGCAATACAGACATTGCCATGTCTCTCAAGTCGTATTTGTTATTTTTAGGATTTTAATATAATGAATTGTTCCTAATAATATATTTTTTTTTCACATCATTCAATAAGTAGAATGATGATTTTTCATATCAATAATTGAAAATTAAAAAAATAGATAACAAAAATTTAGGAAATGAAGGATGAACATATAACATATGTTTCCAAATGTACCCATTATATTTATATATGTCGTACGAAAAATGAGATATTTAATAATAAGACACAAACATTGGCAAATATGATTGACTTGGCTGATTCAATCGATGGCTTTAATTAGGAGGTTGAAGTACTCGTTCAATTTTTGCTTATTTCATTTCCCTGCATATTGTCCAAAAAATTACTATGCTTAGTATGTTATTTCAATCATAAGTCTTTATAGTAATAACAACTAAATCTAACTTAAAACTTGGCAAAGATTCTTCTCAATTCTTTATACATTTTATCATCAATATGTTGTTGAGTTTTAAAAACTTGCAAAATAACTTACATATATTAGAATTAAATAAAAGTCATTCAGATTTTGAAACTAATCACTACAAGAAAAGCATGGAATACAAATAGGATTATCGACGGGAACTAATTGTACCAACGGGTTTACTAACGGGTACATGGGTATCGATTTTTTGATAATCGAAGAATATTATCGATGGTTATGTAAACCAATTGGTAATTTTGAACACGTGTGTCGATGGGTATTAAAATATGTAACCTTTGGTACAATCATATTAAAGGTGTCACCATTGTCAGATAAATAATATTCTGATGCCAAATATAATTTTACCAATGAGTATTTAAATAAATAAAATAATTTTATATTAATTTTTATCGATGGGTAATTTGTATTTTTAAAAATATTTTATTTTAGAATGACTTATTACGACGTAAAGGCGTGGATGACTTATCAATTAAAGTGATATTAAATAAAAATAATAATAAAATGAACAAATTAAACTGATTAAATAAAATACCAAAGTATCACAATAAAATATATACAAATTGCGATAAATGTAAAAAATATCTAAAATGAAAAAAAAATGAAGCTAGATAAAAACTAGCTAAACTCCTGGTCGTCATCGGCGGCAACGTCATCATCATCTAAACTGTTATCGTCATCCATGCCATTCGACAATGAGTGGCCCTAGAAATGGAAGGAAGTGGGATCTTGGGGAGCTTTTTGTAGAAGCTAGAGGATCCTAAAAACTGCATGTCCTGGAAGAAAGTCATCACATCAACAATGATCTTCTCTTTGCATCATGAAAATTAGCTTCTCCTTCTGCTATTGTTGTCGCTCCAAGCAGAAATTAAGCTCTGGATCTCCTTAACTCCTTCTCGATCACTGCCACCCTACCTGCTTCTCCTGAAGCTCCTGGAGGCTGTGCCTCCTGCTCCTGCTATTCCTGATCAAATGTGTCTCCTGCTCCAGCTCCTAATTGAGGACATGCACACGCTCCCTCAAGGCATCATCCCCATGGCTGACCCGGTCCGGGGGATGGGATCTACTCTAGGGGTAGTATCATATCCCATATATGCGACCTTATAAGGCGCACCACTAGGCCTAGACATCCTCCTTGTTTGGAAGAGGAGGGATGTCAACATTGAGCCCAACTCAGCCACCTAGGTATAGTATTGGTCTGTGCCTACTATTAGAAGTCCATAAACTCACACTACAAAGGAAAAAATTATAAAATACATTGCAAGTAATAATTATGACATAAATGAAAATAATAATAAAAATTAAATAAAAATATGTCTAAATTCAAACTTACATAGGTTGCCTCAGAGCGAGGGCCTCTAGACCTCTCCAAACTCTCCATTCTGCTCACCCTTTGGGTGCGGGTCTCTCAAAATAGCTCAACCTATGTTGAAGGGTGGCTTAACTTCCTCGCCTATACAAATAACCACAAGTAAGTCATAAAAAATAGTGTTTGCAACAATTCAAATATAGTAAATGTTATTATTAAATATAGAAAGGTTAAAGAATTATCACCTGCTTCAAGGTCCTCTCCTGGGTGCTCAATGCGTGTGCAACAACTCGCCTTCGTGAAGCTCGATTTGTCTTCCCTTGTTTGACCTATCCTTGAAGGTCGGTCGTTGGTCTGGTAGCACCGACTCACTGAGGGTGGCATCATTCAGCTAAACTGTCCATATGTCCCTTACGGACATCATGAAATATATCCTGCATTCACTTGGAGGACCTAATCCTCCAAGCTCTCTTAACTGCGGGCTCATGCTCAGCATAATGTAAAAGGTCTTCTACATACACAAATTCACAACACATAAGTGATTATATATAAGCATATAATTAAATAATATAAACATATAATTTAACAAAATTAAATAAATCATAGAATTACCTTGTAACACCCTAACTCTTAACCTCATACGCTCAGTCGCATTCCGTTAGTTATTAGTTGTTACCTCTTTGTTTTAGATCTTGACTTACTTTTCTTTAAAATACGAGTATTAAAATACAACTAAATTTTTCTTTTTGAACTTAAGACTTAAAATACGAGCCGCGCATGTGCATAGATACCGATTATTAAACGTAAAACATAACAACCAAATATACGTTATCATAACAACCATGAATAATCATAACATAAATTATAGTAGTATATCATAATCATAACATAATAACGATGTCCTTATACATATAAGGACACCTAGGGGTATCAAGTACACCAAACAGCTTTAACTAACGCAAAACAAATATTAATAAAGCTAGACTAGTCTTCATGCTTAGCTTGCCCTCTGGTCTGACTAGATGACGTGATTCCTATGCCCACGCCTCAAGGAAGATCACGAACATCTGCATAAATCCCGTCTGGAGACGACACGAAGGGAAAACAAATGGGGTGAGAAACTTATTCAAGATTCTTAGTAGGGCTCCCACTTTAACACAAGTGTCATCGTCGTCGCCAGCCACTTCGGGTTTCATTATGAAAGAGGTGTACATGCATAGGTTCAGTTTTAATTTCTCAAATCCTATTATCCGAAGTGGGTTTCTTTTAGCATGAGTCTTGATGGTATGAATGCAGAGACTTTTATGTATGCATGGCAATGACAGTTCACATACTTAACATGTATCACTTAATCATAAGCACCAAAGGAAGGCGATTTTCACATAGCCACCAAAACTCCAAATACACCCATCGCCTAGGAATGAGCTCATCCTAACTAGTCGTCGCTAGATTCATGTGGGGAAAAAGAGGGGAATCATATCTCTTTCTTGGATCACCCCGTACAACCCTTAACTCGGGAAGTCATAATGGGATCATTTCCACTTTATCATATCTTGTATGGATGCAACATGAGCATACAACCATAAAACATCATATAACATATCCTCTATTCATGCCTCATATTCTCATGCATTTTAAATATAGCATACCACATCATCATAGCAACATGCTACACATCCATACATTCTCATACTCATGGCATTTAAAACATTCACATACATCAAAACAATATTCACTCGATCTCATTCTCATATCGCACCTCCTTATCTTAAGATATCTTATGCTTTGGCCCTTATGTGTCTTAAACTTGTGTCTAATTATCCTAGCACTCATTATAGATCTTTATAACACCTAAGGGATCATTACTTATAATTCTCACTAAGATTCATGTTCACTAATATATCCAAATAGCTTTGCATCACTTAGGCAAAGATTATCATACGCTTACGGGGTCCTAGAATCTCCGTCTTTGACCCTTTCTAAGTTCCTCTTCGCCTAAGGCTCCATATCAACTCCTAAACCAATTATGAGGGATTCCTATACATATCCACTAATTATAAACCATTTTCCTTAAGTTCAATTATGCTGGAATAGAATTTACAATCTTTGTATCTAAGTGTTCTAGAATTCTTATTTTAAGTCCTTTCTAGTTACTTGTTCTTTCCTAACTTCCCTAAATCGATCCTTGCTTTACTCAAACATAATTTTACACATTTTAACACCATAAAACAGAATTTTACAGTGGCCAAGTACACAAGACAGAACCAAAAATATAGCCCACATAAATCACATAATTTCATGATTTAAAAGCATATAAGTTGCTAGTTTTCTCTTGAAATGATTTTAGGAACTCAAAACTCCTTTAGAAACCAATTTATCTCATTAATATCATGAAAACACAAGTGAGGTCAGTAGCTAAATTATTTAGTTCATAAAATAGTTTAAAACACAAAATCTTGTTCATAACATTCTTTAAATACACCTAAGCTTAGAAAAATTTCAAGACATAGGCTATGGGCACTCATGATTAGATGAACTCATCTCAAGTCCATCATCATCACCACAAGGCCGAAATGGCATTCTTGAAATGCCTCCATTTTCTAAAACTTTACTTGTAATACTTGGGCAAGTCTTTGAGCTCTAGGATATTTAAGTGATGGCATAAACTTAAACATGCTATGCACTTATTTTACTCTTCATTAGAAAATAAAGTGAGAGCATAAAATAAATATGAGATGCAACCTCATTATTATCTTTAAAGATTAAGTGATGACTTGAAATATAAACATGAAATGCAAGCTTGGAAATTTAAACATGATAATGCAAGTTCATTTAGTTATTCTTGAGAGCTTAGTGATGGCATCAAAATAAACATGTTATGCAAGGCATAAACATAAACATGTATGCAACTCATTTTATCTTAGCTAGAGCTCTTACAAGACTTTAAAGGAACATTATAACCTTAACCCAATATGTATCTTAACAACATAAAGTGAGCTTTAGAGTTCTTAGCACCAAGTCTTCAAAGAAGCCTTTGGTTTTGAACTTCATCATCAAGCTCAAGAAAATGGACACAAAATTCAACACTTTATCTAAACAAGCATACAAAGAACTAATCATATTCTTTATTTTATTGCTCATAGGCTTCAATCTAGAGTAAACTCTTAGAACGGCCGACCAACTTTAAGGTTGGCAAGGGTAAGCTTAAAGCTCTTTGAAAACATAGGATTAATTTTCTTAACAAAACTTTTGTGATCTACTTAACATTTTTAACAAACTTTGTTCAAATAAAGGAAAAGGAAACCTAAAACTTTGAGGAGGAAAAGAGAAGGAAAAACCGAAAGCATAAGCAAGAAAAAGGAAAGAAACCAAAAGCATATATGGTCCAAGACCAAGTTTTTCAAGCTTTAGAGGTTTCTCACATGGCATCACAAGATCATTATCTTGAAACCTCATCATCAAGCCAAAGTTTTCTCATGAAAAGGCTCCAAGGCCGAAAAAGAAAAAGAGAAGGAAAGTCTTGAAAAACCAAGAGAAAACTAGAACCTTTCTTGAAGAAAACAAGTAAAACTTTGAAAACAAACCCCTACCTAAAGAAGTCTTGAAAGAAATGAAAGAAAGCTTGGATCCTTGATGAAATGAAAGACAAAATCTTCTCTTGGATGGCAATAAGGATTTGAACAACAAGGTTTCTCAAGGAAGATGATTTTTCCTTGAGAAGCAAGCTTGGAAATGGAAAGATTAAGTGTTTAAGAGATGGTTTGAGGTGAGGGAGTGGTGGTTTATGGTTGTTTGTGGTGGTGGAAAGTTTCTTTGATGGTGGAGGAAGAAGAACAAGATGAAGAGAATTGAGAGGAAAGTGAGAAAATTGCAAGAAAGCTAAACTTGGCAAATGATCTAAAGTGTAACCAAGTTCTCTAAGGCTTGGTATTTATAGAAAATTGAAACAATGGGGCTGCTAATGGGAAGAGATGGTCGACGGTTTCAAGGCCATGGGGGAGGAGAAAATATCTTCAAAAGCTTGTCATTCAAAGGCATGGTTGGAAGTATGGCTAGGTATGGCCAAGGCAGGTCTTTGAGTGAAACAAACTCAACATGTGACACAATTTAGGGGCATGAATTCAGCCAACATTAGCCAAGGCGAGGAGAAGAAATTGTTCATGTAATTGTGGTTTAATGATGTGTTTAGGTGTTTCTTTGATTAAGGTTTTTGATTAGGAGTTGTAAGAAAGTGTTTAGGTGAGGTAATGGCCAATTAAGGTTGTCAAGACTTGATTTAGGGGTGGTCTTACTAGATTAACAATTTAAAACCATTCTTTTAGTCAAATGAAGGTATGGGCACAATTCCTTAATTTAAGGAATTGAGAGAGAAAACACTATTCAAGATTCCATGACTAAGAATCTTGAATCAAAGAATGTAATTAGAGTTTAACTAAGCAATCTTAGGTTCTAATTAACCTTAATAAATCATTTTATTTGAGATTAATTATTGAAATAAATTAATCTTCGATTAAAGCCTAATATTGCTTAGGTTTGCTTAATTACGTCATTAGGCTCACTGTACACTGTTCTAGGGGCAAAATAGTAATTTTGAACTAAACTGCTCGACCTTAGAGCCAAACTAAACATCACAACCCACTCAAAAACATCATTCTAAACTTCCTGGAAAAGTTCGGACTCAAACGGCACCTTTACCCGCGTAAACGCTGCCAAGGGTATTTTGGTAATTTTGAGCCGAAAGTTTGAAAAACGAGATTTCACCTCATATCAAACATAATAGATATAATCCCCTTCAAACATTGAGTTGACCCATTCGAGATGGGTCAATTGCCTAAAATTAGGACAAAAATGACCTAAGGGCATTTCGTCATTGAACTCAATATAGAAAAATTGAGGATGTACATACCTTCCACTCTTTCTACCAACTCCTTGACATCTTTTGGGATGTCAATGCAAGTGTTATATAGATAAAATATTACATACATGATTCTATGTAACCTCATCAAATGGATCAAAACTATTACATATATAAAATAAATCCAAAACAATTAAAATATTTTAAATATCATAAGTAATGTAAAATTAGAATGTAATAAAAAAAACATGTTTAAACTTACCTTTCTTTACCATTCGGCCTAATCTGGTGGAGTGCTCTACCACCATGCCGAAGCACTGCCATTTGGGGGCCTCCCCTTCCGTCCGGGCCTCCAACCCACTCAAGGAAGCTAAAGCCTGATCAAATATGAGGCTAGGAGTCGGGCAGTGGTAGGGCTAAGGGCAGGGTCATTAATGCGAGTGGGTTGTGAGTGTAAATACGAGGTAGGTGCAAGACAGCATACCCAGGAATAGGCATCATCCTGAAGGCTGGGGGTGGTGGAAGAGATGAGGTAGAGGTAGTGGAGGGGGAGGTGGTGGGAAGGACGGTGGCAGAGGTGGTGGGAGGTGCAGTGGTGGAGGTGGTGGGAGGGGTGGTGGCAAAGGGGTGGTGGATAAACGCCTTCCTCAGTCGTCTCTGCCTCTACCAGCCATCCTGAAACTAGGGTGTGCAAGGGACGGGTTAGGATTGGATAAAATTAAACCCGCCTGATTTTTAGACTGACTCAATTTTTGAAACCCAACACAAACCGATAATGACCCGACTATGTCCCGGATCATATCGGGTTAACCCGACATTCGAACAATATATGAGAATTTAAATATTGTACATAGTAAAGTTATAAAATTTTACAAACAAGAAACAAAATTTTAGAGATATTTTACGATATAGATTTCAAAATAAATCATACCAATGTAGAAATAACATCAAGTTATATATACTATATTAATTGAACTTTAGAATCTTATAATTTTTCATAAATTATTATAAAAATATATATATTTCTTAAGGGCTTATTTGACATCGGTCCAAGTTAGGCTAACCGACGTATAACTTTGAAGGGCCGAAAATGTACCGGGTCAAATTCAAGAACCAATTGTCCCAATGAGCTTTGGGACGACCGTGTTGGAGGGAAAGGCCGGGTTATGAACAACCCTAATTGAAACAATTAAAAAGTCCACAAAAAAGCATAAATTAAATAAAAAAAATTTCAAATAATTTCATAATAATATCGCACATAATATTGAACACCTTAGTTAATCTGAAAGTGTAGGGCTATTTTCATCATCACTTTGTTGTTGATCATCATCTAAATCATCAGGACTGCTATTGCTTATTTTATCTTCGTGTTTTCTTATTGGGTAGTTACTTGTGCATTCAATTATATCAACTTTCCCAGTAGTCAACGGAAAAGGATTTTCAGGATTGTTATTGATCACTACCCTTGAAGAAGGTGGATCATCCATTTGATAAGCATCTTCAACATTATCTTCCTCTATTTCAATCCTACCTCTTAGTTTTGTCTTATTCACAACCCTCCACTATAACCTACTTTTCCTAGGATAAGACATATAATATACTTGTCTATCATTTTGGGCTATAATAAATGGATCATAACTTCCATATCTTTTAGTGTGATTTATTTCAATGATTTTATAATTGTTGTGTTGTCATGTCCCAAGTAAGTGAGGATCATACCATTCATATTTGAATAAGACACATTTTTTGTAGGCTTACTTGTATACTCAAACTAAAGGATTTCTTTAACGATACCATACCAATCACATTCTCCGTCCTAGTATTGCCTTTAACGGAAACACCAGTATTGTCAATTTTTTTCCACTCCCCAATTAGTTGTGTGAAACTTATACCCATTAACATAGTACAAAGGCCAATTTAAGCTTTATTTTTTGGCCCTAGGCTAAGTTAAACAAATGGGAGACATATTACAACATTATTTTTGTTATGAATTGTCATAGATGAAGTTTGAAATATCAAACTGACTTGTAACAAACAAAATTACTAGATAAGAATATATTAGGTTACATAATCTTAAACACATGGACTTACATGTAATCTAAACAGTAAAGAAATTGTTGAAGAGAATCTTGGCTGTGCAATTGTTTAAAGTATTGTTGAAAATATATTTTAGGTTAATTTAAAGATGCATAGCATACACTTTCACCTAGAAGAAAAAAAGGGTTATTGACTTACAATCTAAATAGTTGCACCTCATCGCAATTTTTCAAATGTGTAAGTGCAGAATTTCACTCCTCGAAGTCACCATCGAGGCACGCACTTTTAGGCTTAGCCAGGTTGATTTAATATGGACAATGTTAGTGGAATATAACACTCCCCTTCATCGTCATTACGACCAACCCAGTTCTCCTAGATTGAACATGTGGCTGAAAGTAAAATGAGCAAAAGTTAGAAGTCTCTTTCACTAGAAAAGCTTGACATATTGGTCCTTCCACTTGAGATCTATTCTTCACGGTTCTTTTAAACCCTCCTATTTTCCTTTCAAATGGATACATCCACATGTATTGAACCGGTCCACACACACATGCTTCGTAAGCCAAATGTGGGGGCAAGTATTCCATTGAGTCAAAGAATCTAGAAGAAAAATTCTCTCTAATTTGCTAAGAATTATGGGAATATTTTTTCCATGACAAGCAGATCATCAACCCTAAGAGTAGAAGAGCATAAATCCTTGAAATACTTGGCTCAAGCTTAAGGGCTTCCAGAACAACATCAGGTAGTTCTCTGAATGCAATTGGAAGCAAACACTCCATGTAGACGTGACAATCGTGGCTTTTCATGCCAATAAAATTACCTTGTGCAACATTGATGCACCTACTAAAGTTAGAAGCATAACCATTGGGGATTCTTAACTCCTTCAGCCATTGACAAACAACTTGTTTCTGATTGGAACTCAAAGCATATTTGGCCTTTGGTTTATAGAAATGACCATCTCTTAATTCTTGTAAATGCAAATTAGGCCGCGTGAAATACTCAGGCAGATCATGTATTGCCTTGTTGTTGTCTTTAGTTCGATCTGTATCCATTACAGTATTCATAATGTTGGCAAACACATTTTTCTCAATATGCATGACATCTAAATAATGACACACTAAATTATACTTCCAATATAGTAACTCCTAGAATATACTTTATTTGGTCCAATTATGGTATATCCCATAGCCTGGCATTCGCACTACCTTTCCAACTTCTGTTATTTTTGTGAAATCCTTAACTCGATCCCATATTTGGGGGCCACTTAGTCTAACCAAAGGCTCATCATGTTCAACACATTTACTTTTAAAGCTATATCTATTTTGCCTATATGGATGATCAGAATCTAAGAACCTCATATGACAATCAAACTAAGAGTTCTTGCGTTCATGTTTCAAGGTGAATGCTATAGTATTCTCCATGCAAATCGGCATGCTAATTTGCCTTGGGTCATCCATCCATACAACATTCCATAAGTTGGAAAGTCATTGATTGTCCACATTAATGCAACCCTCATCATGAAATTCTGCTTTGTTGAAATGTCATAAGTAAGAACATCTTGACACTACAACTCATTCAATTAATCAATTAGCCGTTAAGATGCACATCAATCTTAGCTTTTAGATTATCAAAGACAAGGATTATACATGTTAAGAACAGGTAAGGATCTTTCATGCATATGTGAGGAGGGAGATTGTAGGGCATAACAACTACGGGCTAACAGGAATAGGGCTAGCTAAATTGGTTATTAGGAGTAAATCCATCTGAAGAGAGTCCCAATCTAACATTTAAGCTGGTCAAAAGCAAAATTAGGATATTGTTGATCAAACTATTTCCACGCCTCACCATGTATGGATGTGTCATCACACCATCATCCCTCTGATTTTCATTGTGCCACCTTATATGAAAAGTCGAGCTCATTGATGCATAGAATCTCATGAGTCTAGGGATTAAGGATAGATAGTCCTTTTATCTCCCACTTCCATGTCTCTTGGGTTTAAACATAGGCTCTTAGTAGAACTTACACTCAGTCAACGAAATATCATCTTTATAATAAAGTATACAACCTTTCGAGCAAGTCAATCTTTATTTCCTTCACCCAAGTTTATAAACTAAATTTTTAGCTTGATAAAAATCCTTTGGAATTACATCAGGATTCGGACTTAGCTCACTTATGAGTGCAGCCTCCTGATAAAAAGAACTTTGGATTTCCTTCAGACTTAATGCTCAACATTCGAACGGCTAATGACAACTCAGAGTGCACACAATCTTCCCATAAAGGTTGATTGGCAGCCTCTAGGAGACTATAAAACTGAGTGGCATCTTGGTTGGGCTCCTTGATGAAGGCTACGAATAACGAGCAACAAATTTAGGACCTGTAGCATCAAACACCATCTCTTGATGTCTAACCAAGTTATCCTTTCACAGCATATTACCTACATCGTCGAGTTACATGGATCCCACCAGAACTACTTCTAGTTTGAAACATACCCACTTGATTCCATACAATAACTACCTCCCTATGCGTAGTCCAAACCTAGTAGTTAGGCATGAATCCCTACTTGTACAAATGAACCCTTATTGTATCATCATCTAAATACTTCCTACATTTGCACCTATTACATGAACACCTAACTTTTGCTTCATTAATGAACTGTTGTGTTTGACATGCCATACTCATAAATTCTTCAACATCACTATAAAATTTTGGTTTGCTCCCCCTCTATTAAGATGCAATCTAGCATACATCCATGACCGATTTGAAGGTAACCTTGCGCTTGTGATTAACCCTAGACCCTACAATTTGAAAATAGATTGGCAAGTATACCAAATCATTTTCAGTAGTACCACGGAAGTGGGTATCGTTTCCACGAGGACTAGTGCAATTGAACAATAATTCACAAGCTTGCTTCTAATTAGATATTTTTTAAACAAAATGGTTTGGATTGAAGGTAGCTCTAATGCTAAAGCTTTGACAATTTGTAAATATAAGTTATGAAAAATGACAAATTCTAACAAGCAACAATTATAAGCAAAAGCGTTACGGGTAAAAATCCTTTAGCTCTTGTGTCTCAAACTTTTTAACCAGATTAACTTAAGTTGGAAAATTATAAGGATTAATGGAAAGATTATAGGTAATTGGCCCCTAATTCCTTAGCAAACCAATTCTTCGCTACTTATCAAAACATGTTAATTCCTTAATGTTAATTCCTTAACTATGTTTAACAAATAGCGGGTTAAGCATAAACTCTAATCCAATTTCCACACAACCACAAGACTTCCTAATTCCAGAAAATCATGTCATTTAACCTTAGAGCAAGAACACAACCAAATTTCCCAATTTGGATATGAACCCTAATCAAAGTCTATGAGAGGCCAACTCACAAACTTGCAATAATAGCAAAGGTAAATGATTAATCCATACATAATCCAAACTCAAGTAAATTGGTTCAAGAGAAACACATAACAAGCCAAATTAATCTTTCCCCTAACTATGAGTTTAACTACACATTATAAAAGCAACAGAAAATTTCAACATAGAAGAGAAAATCATGAAACCCAAGGTTGGTGATGATGGATTCCTCCAATCTTCTCCTATTCTTCAAGTTTCCTCCCTTTCTTTGCACTTTTCCTAGTCCTTCTCTCTATTTTCTTGTTTTTTTTCTGCCTCCCTCCTTTTAGAAGTCGTCTTTCTTTTCTATTTAAGTGAACTCTCACATACAAGCATCTATCCATCACTGCCTAGACGGTGAATTTTGAGTGCCCAAGCGGTCTTCAACAACAAGTATCTTCATGTTTGAGCGCCTGGATGGTGAAATCAAGCGGCACTCCCTAAAGGTAGCAAAAATAAAATTTTAATTAATCCAAGCTACCTAAAAATATGTAAATATAATTAAAACTCAAATTAAAATGAAAATAAACCTAAAATAATTTATTAAACATGCAAAACTCAAAATGATAAAAAAAAAATCCTAATAAAAAGCATCATCAAAGGTTCAACAAATGATGATTTTTATAACTTTTTCGCATGCAAAATTGCACACATATATAACACATCACAATTTTGTAAAGATATCAAATTATTGCTTTCAAATACAAATTCAATTGCTATTTAAACTTTTAGTACAACTACTTTTAATCTTATTCCCTTAATAAATATTTGACAAAATTTCAGGATTCTCCCTTAAATTAGGAGCTTACATCATCAAATGTTTCTTTTAATTGGTCTTTAAAACATATTCAATTGGTCTTTAAGTTTTATTTATATTATTACTTTCAAACTAATTTAATTGGCTTTTAAGTTTTTTTTTAATACAATTACTTTTATTTAATCTTTTTTCCTAAAAAGTGTTAGGAAAATTTCAGCATTCTCCCTTAAATTCACTATAGGCAATGGGCGAGAACTGACGCCATTACGACGAGTATACCGAAGGATATGGTGGCATCAGTTTCCAGACCATCTATGAATATTCCGATGGTAGCAAAAAATCCGTCGGTATTTTTTATGTGTGTCCTGACGGGTAATAAAATATTTAGTTGTCGATACAATTAGATAAAAGGCATTACCATGGCCATCAAAGATATAATTATACCAACGATTTATTTAATTTTATCGACAAAAATTGAAATAAATAAAATAATTTTTTTAATCTTTTATTGATGGTTTTATTGACGGTAGTTTGAATTGTGAAAAATAATTTATTTAAAAAATATTACGTATTTTTACGGTCATACGTAAAAAAAATTAATAAATTTTTTAAAATTTCCTTATTTAACTATGAAGTGATTGGTAATTTATTATTTATCTATTTATTTATATAATAACCTGATTATCAATTAAATTGATATTAAATAAGAAAATAATAAAATGAATAAATTAAACTGATTAAATAAAATAGCAAATTATGACAATAAAATATGTACAAATTACAATAAATGTAAAAAATATCCACAATAAAAAAAATGAAGCTAGACAAAAACTAGTTGAACTCCTAGGTGTTGATATCATTGACGACATCATCATCATCATCATCATCAGAACCATTGTCGTCATCCACGCCATCTAACTGTAAGTGGTCCTTAGAAATGGAGGGATTGGGGTATGGGGGAATGGGATCTAGGGGCATCTTCCAAGTTGGAGGACCCTAAAGCCTGCATGTCCTGGAAGAAGGTTATCACATCTCCAGTGATTTCTGCTACATCTTTCAGAACTTAGCCTTCTCTTTCTTTCCTTTCTCCTCCCGCTACAAAAGTTCTTGGATCTCCCTCAGCTCTTGCTCCATAGCTGCTCGCCCTTCTTGCTACTCTTGGTTTTGCCTGGATCAACTATGCCTCCTCCAAGCTCTTGGTTGAGGGCATGCACACACTCCCTAAGGGTATCATTCCCAGTAGTTGACCCAGTGAGAGGATGAGGATCTCTCTTAGAGTAGTATCCCATCCCATATAAGCAACCCTTGTAAGGGCCCACCACCTAGGCCCAGACATCCTCCTCATTTGGAGGAAGAGGATTGTCATAAGCCTAACCTCAGCCATCTGGTCTATAAACTCGCTATAAAGGAAAAAAGATAAAACACATTGTAAGTAATAATTATGAAATAAAGGAAAATAATAATAAAAATTAAGTAAAGATATGTCTAAATTTAAACTTACAAGGTCACTCTGCAACTCCCCTTACTCAGCCTTTTGGACATGGATTCCCATAGCTCGCCCTATATTAGATGGAGCTTAACTCCTCGCTTGCACAAATAAGCATAATAAAGTCATAAAAATATATTATTTGCCACAATTTAAATATATTAAATGTTATTATAAAATGTTGAAAGGTTAAAGAATTACCAAACACTTCGGGTCCCTCTAGGTGCTCGACCCACTTGTGTGCAGCGACTCGGCCTTCTTGTAAGGCTCGGTTTGCTTTCCCTTATCCGACCTATCCTTGAAGGTCGGTCATGGCCTAGTGGCGCTGAACTCACTACGAGTGGCATCATTCAGACACGAGCTGTTCATGTGTCCCTTATGGACATCATGAAACATATCCCGCATTAGCTTGGAGGACCTAATCCTCCAAGCCCTCCTAACTGCGGGCTCATGCTCGGCTGAATGTAAAGGTTTTCTGCATATACAAATCCATAGTAGATAATGATTACATATAAGCATATAATTAAACAATATAAACATATTTTAACAAAAATGATAAATCATAGAATTACCTTCCACTTCTTCCACCATGACTCCTTGACATCTCCTGGATGTTAGTCTATGTGGGCCACAAATGGTTATACCGACTTTGTATAATCTTTGTGATCCTAAGCCAAAGATGAAAACTATTACATAGATAAAATAGATGAAAAACAATCAAAATGTTTTGAATATCATAAGCAATGTAAAATTAGAATGTAATAAAAAACATATTTCAACTTATCTATCTTTCCGTGTGGCCTAATTTGGTGAAACGTTTACATAAGGCCCAAGTGGCCTGCCCACCAGCTAGGGACTCCTATCCACGTCTGATACTTGTGACCCAAGTCGAGGAAGAAAGACTCTATCAGATATGGGGCTGTGAGTCGGAGTAGTGGTAGCGCTCAGGGGAGGGGTCACTAATGTGAGTGGGTTGTGGGTGTAAATGGGGGAGGTGGGGCCCGGATATCCCAGGAGTAGGCATCATCCTGAAGGCTGGCATGCTAATGGTAGGGACTAAGGTGGAGGTAGTGGAAGGGGAAGTGGTGGAAGTGGTGGAGGTGGTGGAAGGGACGGTAGTGGAGGTGGTGGAAGGCTGGGCTGAGGGGTGGTGGGTAACCGACCTTCAGAGGTCGGCCTCTGCCTACCAGTCATCCTGAAATAATTAAAAAGTCCACAAAAAAGCATTAATTGAATCAAGAAATTTCATATAATTTCATAATAATATTGCATATACTATTGAACACCTTAGTTAATCTGAAAGTGTAGGACTGTTTTCATCATCACTCTGTTGTTGATCACTAGCTGAATCATCAGCACTACTATAACTTATTTCATCTTTATGAGTTCTGATTTGGTGGTTACATATTTAATTACGTCAACTTCCCCAGTAGTCAATAGAAAAAGGTTTTAAGGATTGTATATATCGATTCCTGCCTTTGAAGGGGTGGATCGTCCATTGATAAGCATCTTCAAGTATCTTCCTCTATTTCAATCCTACCTTTTAGTTTTATCTTATTCACAACCCTCCACTGTGACCTACTTTTCCTAGGATACATATAATATACTTGTTTAGCATTTTGGGCTATAATAAATGGATTATAACTTCTATATATTCTAGTGTGGTCAATTTCAATGATTTTGTAATTGTTGTGTTGTCGTGTCCCAATAAGTCGAGTAGGATCATACCATTCACATTTGAATATGACACATTTATTTGTAGGCTCACCACATACTCAAACTCAAGGATTTCCTTAACTACACCATGGTTTACCAATATGATTTTTCTGTAAAACACATAAAAGGAAACCAAACTTATCCTGATTATTTCTTCAACCAAGTCAGTCCAAACCCATCACCATTTTCACCTCCGCTCACTCATACCCTTTAATTTTCATGAACATTGGCAAGTCAGGACATCCACCGTCCTACCAAATCCATTGTATAAGTATCCCTAAAATACCATCAGAGCACACCCTCACTCCAAATTACCTTAAAGAATTTGGCACCACTCATATGTTTCATTACCTAGCCATTTCACAACAACTGAATCAAATCTTCCTAAGCCAACTTGGTTTAACCCTGGTGCCCCTTATTTAAATGTTTTCAAGATCTTCATGGAAAGCTTTTTCTTGAAAGACATATGGTATTTATGGTGTGTCTCAATGCTTTGTTCATATTCTATCATTTTTCCCCCAAAAATTAGAGAATTCCTTCAAATATCAAGGAACAAACAATCCCTGTTATGAAGAACCTTCAGTGGTTTGCTCCAATTGAATATTGGAAAGAGAGCTAATGAATAATGAACAAATGGAATGTTTGGAGAATGTATGATGATCAAGCAAATGAGCTTGTATCAGTCCATATTCTCCACCGTCTATACTTTCAAAATCCAGCTACATGATTACTCTCACCAAACTAGGCCAGACATTATGGAACATTTCCAAGTCTACGAACTTTCATGCGAGATGAACGTTATCTTTACAAAGAAGAATTGGTTGTCCATATTCATGAAATCAATGGCCTTGATATTAGAGTGCCAACTGTCCAATTCACTTGTACCAAGCTCAAACCCTTAGAGATAAGTTGCCTTCCAGAAAAGAAATGGATTCAGCTATACTTGCACTAAAGGACTAGCAACAAAAAGCACACCCATAAGACAACAAGCATAATAATGCAAGATTCTCAAGACCCAGATGAAGGAAATGAAGAGATAGATGTGGACCAAATGTTAATGGACTTAGAGATAAGGCTTTATGAGAAAAAGTGGAAAAAAGAAGATAACTTGTGAATGAAGCCGTACCCAGCCATGAGCCTATCTTTAAAAGAGGCTAAGAGTAGAATGGTCTTTCCAGGAATAATAATGACTCTTCATATCTTACTATGGTTTAGTCAAGTTATGTAAAATAAAAGTTGTAAGATCTTGCTCAGTCATGCCCTTTTATTTGTCGTTATTATTATTATGTCAATAAGGTGTCATGTAGAAAAAGTGTTCTCCTGCCTTCCTTGCCTATATAAAGAAAGCCTTATGCCATTGTAAGATCATTAGAAGTTTGCAATAATAAAATTTCTTGTGTTCTATAAACTCACTATGTTCTTCTAAACACTTTTATTCTTCTTGAAATTGGCAAACTAGAATTCCAAGCTGAAAATCAAATCTTACAAAAGATTGATCAGAAATAGATGAAATGATACAGATAGTAGAAGCAAGACTAGGGACATTGTCAAGAAAATTGTAAAGGTATTATAAGAATACAAAAGCAAAGATGGAAGTCTTGGAGTTGGAAATTCAACAACTTTCCACAAGGAATTTTCATGATTGCTTTAATCGACGAGAAAGGGTGTTACAAAGCTTCAACTACAGGTTGAAGAATTGTATAAATATACAAAAACTCTACAGAAAGGCTTGAGATAGATGAATACTATGCACCACCTCCCAAGATTTTCTCCAATATCGCCTTTAACATATACACCAGTATTGTCAGTTTTTTCCCACACCCTAATCAGTTGTGTGAAACATGTACCCATTGACATAGTACATGGGCTAACTTACAACTTTATTTTTTGGCCCTAAGTTAAATTAAACAAATGGGGACATGTTACACCATTATTTTTGTTATGAACCTACGTACATGAAGTTTGAAATGTCAAGCTGACTTGTATCAAACAAAATTAATAGATAAGAATATATTGGGTTACATAATCTTAAACAAGTGGACTTACATGTAATCTAAACTAATTTGAAAATTGTTGAAAAGAATCTTGATCGTGCAATTGCTCAAAGTATCTGTTGTTGAAAATATATTTTATGTTATTTTAAAGATGCATAACATCAAAATTTCACCTAAAAAAAGGGATTATTGACTTATAATTTGAATGGTTGCATCTCATCACAATTTATCAAAATATATAAGTGTGCAGAATTCCACTCCTAGAAGTCAGCCATCGAGGCATGCTCTTTCTAGCAACTCAACCAAGTTGATTGAATATAGACAAAGTTGGTGGAATAGAACACTCCCCTCCATCATCGTTATGACCAACCTGAGTTCCTAGATTGACCATGTGGCTAAAAGTAAAATGAGCAAAAATTTGAAGTCTCTTTCGCTAGATAAGCTTGACATACTGATCCTTCCATTTGAGACCTATTCTTCACCTTTTTAAACCCTCCTATTTCCCTTTCAAATGGATACATCTACATGTATTGAACCGGTTTACACACTTGTGCTTCATATGCCAAATGTATGCGCAAGTGTTTCATTGAGTCAAAGAACCAAGAAGGAAAATTCTCTAATTTGCAGAGAATTTTGGGAATATTTTTTCCATAACAAGCAATCGCCAACCCTAAGAGTAAAAGAGTATAAATCCCTGAAATTTTGACTTAACCCAGTTCAGGGCTTCTAGAAAACATTAGGTAGTTCTCTGAATGCAATTGGAAGCAAACACTTCATGCAACGTGACAATCGTGGCTTTTCATGCCAATAAGCTTACCCTGTGCAATATTGATGCACTTACTAAGTTAGAATCATAACCATTGGGCATTCTTAACACCTTCAGCCACTAACAAACGCTTGTTTTTATTGGAACTAGAGCATATTTAGCCTTTGGTTTATATAAACGACCATCTCTTATTTCTTGTAAATGAAAGCCAGGCCCATGCAATAATCAGCAGATCATGCATTGCCTTGTTGTCTTTGGTTCGATCTATATCCAATACAATATTCATAATGTTGTCAAACACATTTTTCTCAATATGCATATATCTAAATAATGACGCACCAAATTATCCTTCCAATACGGCAACTCCAGAAAGTGTTTTGTTTGCTCCAATTATGGTATACCCCATAGCCTGGTTATTGCACTACCTTCTGAATTTTGCTATTTTTGGGAAATTCTTAACTCGATCCCATATTTTGTAGCCACTTAGTCTAATTGGAGGCTCATCATGTTCAATACAATTACTTTTAAAGCCATATCTAGTTTGCCTATATGGATTATCATAATCTAAGATTCTTCTATAACAATCAAACCAAGAGTTCTTTCCTCCATATTTGGTTCTCATCATGAAATTGCTTTGTGAAATGTCGTAAGTAAAAAAACCCTAGCATTACAACTCATTCAATTCATCAATTAGGGGTTGGAGATACACATCAATCTTAGCTTTTGGATTATCAAAGACAAGGATTATACATGTTAACAATAGGTAAGGATCTTTTATGCACATGTCAGGAGGGAGATTATAGGGCGTAACAACTATGGGCTAACATGAATAGGGTTTGCTAAATTGGTTATTCGAAGTAAATCTATCTGAACAGAGTCCTAATCTAATATTTCAAGGACAAAAGCAAAATCAGGATATTGTTGATCGAACTTTTCCACACCTCACCGTGTGATGGATGCGTCATCACATCATCAACCCTCTAATTTTCACTGTGCCACCTCATATGAGAAGCCAAGCTCATTGACGCATAGAGTCTCGTGAGTCTAGGGATTAAGGGTAGATAGTGCATTCTTTCTGAGGGATATTCTTATACCTCCCACTTCCACGTCTCTTGAGTTTAAACGTAGTCTCTGGCAGAACTTACACTCAGTCAATGAAATATTATCTTTATAATAAAGTATGCAACCTTTCAAGTAGCAATCAATCTTTATTTCCTTCAACCCATGTTTAGAAACTAATTTTTTAGCTTGATAAAAGTCTTTTGAAATTACATCAGGGTTTGGACTTAGCTCACTTAGGGCCCAATCAAAAGAACTTTAGCTTTGATTCCTTCAGACTTAATGGTCAACATTCAACTGCTAATGAAAATTCAAAGTGCACACAATCCTCTATAAAGGTTGATTGATAGCTTCTAGGAGACTATAAAATCGAGGCATCTTGGTTGGGCTCCTTCCTGAAGGCTAAGGAGCAGCAAATTCAGGACCAAGTAGCATCAAATACCATCTCTTGATGTCTACCAGGTTATCCTCCCATAGCACATTACCATGTCATGTTGACTTACATGGATCCCACCAGAACTACTTCCAGTTTGAAACATATCCACTTGATTCCATGCATTAACCCTCCCATGCTCGTCCAAACCCAATAGTCAGACATGAATCCCCACTTGTACAAATGAACTCTTATTGTATCATCATCCAAATACTTCCTACATTTGCATCTATTACATGGAAACCTAACTTTTGCTTCATTAATGAACTGTTGTGTTTTACATGCCACACTCATAAATTCTTCAACACCACTATAAAATTCTGGTTTAATCCCCCTTTATTAGGATGCAATTTATCGTACATCCATGATCAATTTGAAGGTAACATTGCACTTGTGATTAACCCTATACCCTACAATTTTGGAAAGATTTCAAGTTATTACTTTCAAATACAAATTCAATTGCTATTTAAATTTTTAGTACAACTACTTTTAATCTTGTTCCCTCAAATATTCTAAAAAAATTTTGACAGCATCTCCCTTTAAATTAGGTGTTTCCTCACCAAATATTTTTTTAATTGGTCTTTAAAACACATGAAATTGGTCTTTAAGTTTTATTTATATTATTACTTTCAAACAAATCCAATTGGCTTTTAAGTTTTGTTAATAATTACTTTTATTTAATCTTTTTTTCCTAAAAAAATTTTAGCAAAATTTTGACACCATCTTCCTTTAAATTAGGAGCTTCCTTAGATATTTATTGTACTTGGTCTTTAAAACACATTCAATTAGTATTTAAGTTTTATTTAAATTATTATTTTTAAACAAATTCAATTGGCTTTTAGGTTTTTTAATATAGTTACTTTTATTTAATCTATTATTCCTAACAAAAATTTTCACAAAATTTCAACACCGTCTCCCTCCAAATTAGGAGCTTCCGTAGTCAAATATTTCTTTTTATTGCCCTTTAAAATACAATCAATTGGTTTTTAAGTTTTATTTAAATTATTATTTTTAAGTAAATTCAATTTTTTTAAAGTTTTTTTTAATATAGTTACTTTTATTTAATCTATTATTCCTAACAAAAATTTCACAAAATTTAAAGCGTCTCCCTCAAATTAGGAGCTTCCGTCGTCAGATATTTTTTTATTGGACTTTAAAACACAATCAATTGGTCTTTAAGTTTTATTTAAATTATTATTTTTAAGAAAATTCAATTGGCTTTTAAGTTTTTTTTAATATAGTTATTTTTATTTAATCTATTATTCCTAGAAAAAAAGTTAACAAAATTTCAACAACATCTCCCCTTAAATTAGGAGTTTCCGTGTTAGATATTTATTTTATTTGGTCTTTAAAACACATTCAATTGGTCTTTAAGTTTTATTTAAATTATTATTTTTAAACAAATTCAACTAGATTTTAAGTTTTTTTTTTAAATAGATTTTAAGTTTTTTTTTAAAATATAGTTACTTTTATTTAATCTATTATTCCTACAAAAAATTTTAACAAAATTTCAATAGCATCTCCCCTTAAATTAGGAGCTTTCATCAATAGATATATCAATCAATTCAAAAAATTATAGATATTATTATAAAGATCAACAACAGAATAGATATAGTGAAACAATTACATTTTAATAATTACATACAATTTACATAATCCTAAAAGCTTCTATTGGTTATCCCCTAATAACTCCACAACATACATCTTGTAATCTCTCAAACACAAAGAATCTCACAACAAACAATGCAAAAAAGTTAGGAAATGACCTCTATGCCCTTTTCCCCAGTCAAGCAATTCCTATTTCCTACAACTCTATCCTAGAAAACATAAGTCTTAATATATTCTACATACATATTAAACCATTAAACGACATAAATAACAAGGATTTAGTTACTAACCTCTATAGCAGTAAAAATATACAAAATCTGGAAAGCTTTCTAACCAAATCTAATCTTGAAAATCCAATATGATAAATTTAAATCAACATACTTATATACATAGAAAACATAAAATAACATAAAGAATAAGAAAGGCAAATTGATCCCAAAATCGATTATCATTGTCACCTTTAAACAAAACTCCTACATTAATAAAGTAACAACAATAATTACTTCCCAATACAACAAAACACAACACTATGGCCATCCACAAGCGAATGAAAAAGTAAATAAAATAAAAAAACTAAACCGATTAAAATGCTCACTAAGGCCCCTAAATCGTAATAGTGGCCTTCATTTCTGAATGAAGCTTCTGGTACGCATGGAGCAAAGAGTGGCGGCGGCGGTGGCGGCGGCATAGCTTTAGAGAGTGAGAAAAGTTTAGAGAGAGAGTTCATGGAGTGAGAAGGAAGAAGACTCACAACGGAGATATGCGGGTTACCAATGGGTATACTGATGGATAACCAATTAATGAAACGATGCGTTTCAACTAATATTTGTTACCAACGAGTATATCGATGGATATTGCATAATACCAAAGGTTGCGTGGCAACTTGTGAAATTTCAAACCCCCATTGGTAATAAATAATAATTAATAATCTTAAAAATAAATCCGTAGTTAACCTATCGGTAATATGAAATAAAAGTACTTTAAATAAAATAATATAATTAACATGTTGGTTAACCAGTTGCTAATATTTAATAAAAATAATTTAAAAAATATTATTAAACACCCTTCAGGATACCTTCGATTGATTTTAATAAAAAATAAAAATAAAACATAATGTTAAATATCCTACTAGTGAACCCACGGTGATATTTAATAAAAAAATATACTATTAAATACCCATCGGTATACCTTCAATAATTTTAACAAAAAAAAAATTCGAAGATAAAATAAAAGAAACTATTGGTACACTTGTCAACAATATGTGCGTAAGAGTTCGTGTTGGCACAGCATTTAGACGGTGTTATCCAGGTGTGTGATGTGCACCACAATTATTTACAAAAACACGCAACCCATTGAAGATGCCATTAGTAATTTTCGATGGTTTCATGCCCACTGGTATTTTCGTCAGTATCCCATGCTTTTCTGTAGTGATCAAGAGCTTCCGTCTTCAGATATTTCTTTTAATTGGTCTTTAAAACACATTCAATTGGTCTTTATGTTTTATTTATATTACTACTTTCACCCAAATTCAATTGGCTTTTAAGTTTTGTTTTTAATACAATTACTTTTATTTAATATTTTTTCCTAAAAAAATTTTAGGAAAATTTCCACAACATCTCCCTTTAAATTAGAAGCTTTGTAGTTAGATATTTCCTTTAATAGGTCTTTAAAATACATTCAATTGGTCTTTAAGTTTTATTTAAATTATTACTTTCAAAAGATTCAATTGGCTTGTAAGTTTTTTTAGTACAATTACTTTTATTTAATCTATTATTCCTAAAAATAATTTTAACAAAATTTCGACATCTTTCCTTAAATCAAGAGCTTCCGTCATTAGATATTTCAGTCAATTTAACAATTATAGATATTATTATAGAATCGATATAGTGAAACAATTACATTTTAATAATCACATACAATTCACATAATCCTAAAAACCATTTTATTACGCATCCCCTTATAACTCCACAAGATACATCATGCAGTCTCGCAAACACAAAGAATCCTACAACAAATAATGCAAGCAAGTCAAGGAAGGACCTCTATGCCTTTTCCCCATACAATCCCCATTTCCTACAATTCTATCCTATAAAATATAAGTCTCTATATATTCTACATACATATTAAACCATTTAACCATATAAATAACAAGGATTTAGTTACTAACCTCTATAGCAGTGAAAAAATACACAATGTGAAAACTCTGTCAATCATATCCAATGCTGAAAATCCAAAATGAAAAATTTAACTTAACACGTTTATATACATAGAAAACATAAAATAAGACAACAAATTAGAGTGGCAAACTCTCAATGTCCAAACGCCCATTGTCACCCTCAAGCACAACTAATACAACTTCTACATTAACAAAATAATAACAATAATATCTCTCCAATGCAATAAAACACAACACTATGGGCACTTATAAATGAACAAAAAAACTATACTAAATCAAAAAACTAAACCGATTAAAATGCTCACCAAAACTTCTAGATTACAATAGGTGGTCTCGTCTCTTGAACGGAGCTCCGTGGCATCCCAAAAGTTACTCAACCAACGTACCAAATTTTCAAATACCCATCGAGAACGCATCGATATTTTAAAAAAGAAATAAAAATAAAATAAAATACCCACCGGTAAAACCATTGGTAATTATTTGGAGAAAAATAAAAAATAAAAAAAACTACCATCGATATACTTATGGTAACTTTTATTGAAAATAAAATGAAAAATAAAATAAAATTATCTATCCGTATATCCATCAGGAATTTAGTGAAAAAAATAACAATAAAATTAGTAAAATAATCGTCAACATACTAAGTAACTTTTATTAAAAATATAATGTAAAATAAAATAAAAACACTATCAGTAAACCCATCAATAACATTGCGCGCCTTATGGTGCGTATTGATGCTATCATTTACTAATTTGTGTAACATTCCAGGACAACCTTATCCTTAAGCCATGACACCGTACTCGAGAGTTGTTACTTATTAATTAGTGGACCTTTCCTAAATATCTATAGCAAGCTCAATTAACGTGTGAAATAACTAAGCATAACTCTATTAAAACATATTACAAAGAAACGCCACATTTATTGAATACTTGGCTAAGTACAAAAGGAAGCTCCTCTATGAGCTTTAGTACATATCTATTCTCTAATACATTTACATACGTATCCATTGCACTAAGTACAACATAATAAAAACATTAACTACTACACTATTTCAATTTCCAGTTCATTTGTCAGCATCATAATCCTTTGGATTAACCTGAAACGACAGTAAATACAAACACAGGGGTGAGAATTATAAAATTTTAGGGGCAAGCCCAAACATATACTAAAAATCCATGTCATCGTCGTGTCCCAGCCATTTCTGTTTATTAAGAAAATGTGAGCATGCAACATATATCAATGGTTCATTTTAAAGTTCAAAAAACATTTTGAAGTGGATTCCTTTTAGCATTTACTCACTAAATGCACATATATCATGAAGCCTAAACACATAATAAGTAACTCTAATCAAGAGGTTGCATAAGATATGATCATGAAGCCCAAACACATAATAAGTAACTCTAATCAAGAGGTTGCATATGATATGATTATGCATATGTCAAATGTAGGGAAATTATCTCAAAGTAACCGAGTTTTGCTTATGGCCATAGAAGACAAATCAGTGCATTTTTCTTTTTCATTGACATAGGAAAGACTTGGTTTATGCCCAACAGGTATTTGCCGTGGACAACTCCACAATAGATAGTTTATGTTAAATGGTATTTATAGTGGATCACACCACACAAGGGAAATAGACCGCTTGTAAGGACTTAGCTCATTCCTATACGTGGTCATCGAACTTCACTTTATCCATTTCCGAATCACACACAGATATATTCCTAGCCACGTCTACGACTCAAAATAAATTTGGAGAAATTCCTCTTTTCCTTCTTCCTCTCATTCAACCTTAGTCTTATTTCTGTTTTGTCCATATGTCAGAACATGCACAATTTAGGTTTATACATTCTTTTCCTTTTCCAAATGCATGCATAAAGCACATGTAGACATTTCATTCACAATGAAATTTCAATCATTTTTCATAAACCACTCTTTATTTCCTCTAGCATGCATTTATATGTCACAAGTCATATGGCCAAATAGTTAATATCAAGTATTCATGTCACACTAAAACCAAAAAATGCCATTAGTTCATCAATTCAAGATTTTTTTCCAGCACAATGGAGATTTCATACCTTTTAGCATAAATTTATTTACTTATCAAACAATCAATTCAGAGGCTATAAAAATTACCCAAGACACTTCAATGTGTCCACAAGATTTGCTAAAAATTTCAGAGCAAAAAGAATTCTCTAACTATGTTAAAAAAAATTACACAATTCATGGTCAGAACCAATTAACCTTAGCTCAAAACCCAAAATTCATAATTTTTAACCCTAGCAAATGATCAAATCAATTCAATTTTAAGATTTTTTCAACCCTCTGTAAAAATTTCAAAGGAAAAATAAATCATTTGCTATGTTAAAAAAATTAGCAAAATTTAAGCTTCAGATGAAATTCAGGCAGCACCTATATAGTCTCGGTTCATGATTTTTTTCAGGCAGTAGGAGTTCGAAACAAGGCTCAAGAAAATTCATGGAACTAGCCTAGGATGTTAGCTTCAACATATATTTTTTATAGCTCATGAAAATACCTATAAATATACCAGAAAATTCATGAACAATCACTGCTAGTAGAAAATCAAAAATCCAAGCATAGAGCAAAACCCCTTTTGACAAAAATGATTTTTAACATCATCCAAACACCCACCAAAATTAATACATCTTTATCCATAGATTATCAACCAATATCCTTAAGAATTTCAAAATAATACCAATCAGAAAGTTCATAATATATTGGAAAGAAAATGCTAAAGAAAACCCTACTTTTGGTGTCTAGTGGATCCTTGGCTCCAAGATTGATCCCTTCCACTCCAAAACCCCAAATCAACCTCAAATCCTCCCTAAATCAGTGAGGAAGTAAGGCATCAAGGTGAGGATTGATGGAGATTTGATATTTTAATTGGTTAGATTTATAGGTATTGAGGTGTAGAACAAGTTTTGCGAAGAAAGTTTGTGGTTTTAAGAGCTTTAGGCAAGAGTTTGGTGATTTGAAGCAAGTTGTAAGCTCTTGAAGAAATAAAATGGTGGCTGATTTTCTTCTCTTAGGCTGGCCGAAAATGAGGCTTAAAGAAGAAGAATTTGGCTTCTTGAAGAAGATTTGAACTTGTGTTGATGTTATAATAAATGCATGAATATTATACATTATAATTAGATAGTTCTTAATCTAAGAAAGAAAAATGGATGGCTAGGATTTGATTGGATAGACAAAGAATGATTCTTGGCCATCCACTTGGCTCAAGATAAGTGGCTCACTTTAGCTTGGTGAACAAATAGCTTTTTTGTGTTAAAACACACAGAAATTCACCGAATGAATGAGATATTGGCTTAGGAGTAAAATATAATAAATGAAAGGTCAAGATTAAAACTTGCTTTTCAAGTTTTAATCCTTGCCACCCACTTGGCATAAAGTGGTTGGTAAAGGTTACTTGGTCACCAAATTGCTTGTAGTGCTAAAAACAACACATCAAAACTCTACGAACGGTTAAAACACCGTACTTGGGTAATCAAACATTACCCAAAAATTAATTCTAGGTATAACTTCTCATTCCTTATCATTTCTAACCTTAACCCTCTCTTTTCTTAGTCCCTGGCATTTATTGGTTCTCTGATTATGGTTTCGTTTTCCGACAAGCCGCGAGGCCTGCAAGGTTACTATTCATCCCAGCCCCCAAAATTTTTTTTTGAGGTCCGTTGGGCCACCCTCATCGTTGCTAAACTGTCAAATTTTTGAAATTATGACTAACAAAGCTCAAATTAATTTTTAAGTAATTTTTAGGGTGTTACATTAGTACCCACCTTAAAAAGAATTTTGCCTTCAAAATTCATTTGAAAACAATTTCAAAAGATAATTTCATAAGTCAAACAAGGAATTAACACACAAGCAAACAAAAGAAAACAATTGAATCCTAAACGTTCTTACCTCAGATTAGATTATTAGGTGGTGAGGTCTGCTTAACTTATAGTGCCATTGCGTTGTGGCTTTTCAATAGGGTTTGGATATCTTCTGGACACTTCCAGATCTTTGCTCCGATTTTCCACAATGGTAGTATACGTATTGCCCTCCCAAACAAGGTCTCCCATGATTCTTTCCACATTTGGGCAATCTTGTCGCGTGGTTGACTTTGGGCTTGTTTGTCTTCATATGGGATAGCTCAAACCTTCTTTGGGGTGAAGTCTCCTCAAAACTTTGGTCTTCAAGTGCCAATCTTTTATTAGAAGTGTCCCTAGCAGATGTGGCGATTGCTGGCTTCTTGTTGGAGTCCTCTCACGCCAACACTTGTTCACTAGGGTTGCATAATCCTAAATCTCCAAGAGACCCACAACAACTTCAATGTCCTCACGTAACCCTCCTTCATACTTCATACATTTCCAAGATTCATCAGGATTGCACTGGTAGATAGTGGAAAACTTGCAAAGTTCTTCAAACTTGGTCGTATATTCTGCTATACTTAGGGACCCTTGCTTAAGTGCCATGAATTCCAACTCTTTTGCTTTCTCAGGAGATAAGGAAATACTTATGGTAGAAAGCTTCCTTGAATATGTCCCAGGTGACTTCAGGGGACGCCTCAAATAATCCCTTGGTGTCTACCACAGGAATTCAGCATCTACTTCTAACATGTAAGTAGCAAAAGCTACCTTTGGATCTCTGTGCAAGGAAGAACTAAAAATTTCTCCATGGCCTTAATCCATTCTCTTCGCTTTACTTGGATTAAAGGCTCTCAAAAGGCGGGGGTTCACTTTCCAAACTCGATAAATTTCTAATATTCCACATCCACTTCATTCCCCCAAGGTTAGCCAAGGATGAACTTGATACCATAATATAACATCCTCTCCAGGACAACCTCATCCTTAAGCCATGACATCATACTCGAGAGTTGTTATTTATTAATTAGTGGACCTTTCCTAAATATCTATAGCAAGCTCGATTAACGTGTGAAATAACTAAGCATAATTCTATTAAAACATATTACAAATAAATGCCACATTTATTGAATACTTAGTTAAGTACAAAAGGAAGCTCCTCTATGAGCTTTAGTACATATTGTTCTCTAATACATTTACATACGTATCCATTGCACTAAGTACAACATAATAAAAGCATTAACTACTACACTATTTCAATTTCAGAGTTCATTTGTGTAGCAAGCATCATAGTCCTCTGGATTAACCTGGAGACGACACGGAAATACAAATACATAGGGTGAGAATTATAAAATTCTCAGGAGGGCACCCCAAACATATACTAAAAATCCATATCATCGTCGTTAGCCACTTCGGTTTATTGAGAAAATGTGAGCATGCAACATATATCAACGGTTCATTTTAAAGTTCAAAAACCATTTTTCCGAATTGGATTCCTTTTAGCATTCACTCACTAAATGCACATATATCATGAAGCCCAAACACATAATAAGTAACTCTAATCAAGAGGTTGCATAAGATATGATCATGAAGCCCAAACACATAGTAAGTAACTCTAATAAAGAGGTTGCATATGATATGATTATGCACATGTCAAATGTAGGGAAATTATCTCAAAGTAACCGAGTTTCGCTTATGGCCATAGAAGTCAAATAGTGCATTTTTCTTTTTTCATTGACATAGGAAAGACTTGGTTTATACCTAATGGGTATTTGTCTGGACACTCCACAATAGATAGTTTATGCTAAATGGTATTTATAGTGGATCACACCACATAAGGGAAATAGACCTTGAAGACTAAGCTCATTCCTATACGTGATCATTGAACTTCATTGTTTTCATTTCGAATCACACACAGATCTATTCCTAGCCGATACGTCTACTAACTCAAAATAAATTTAGGGAAATTTCTTTTCTGTTTCCTTCCTCTCATTCAACCTAAGTCTTGTTTATGTTTTATCCATATGTCAGAACATGCACAATTTAGGTTTATACATTCTCTTTTCTTTTTCCAAATGCATGCATAAAGCACATGTAGGCATTTCATTCATAATGAAATTTCAATCATGCCTCATAAACCACTCTTTATTTCCTCTAGCATGCATTTATATGTCACAAGTCATATGGCCAAATAGTTAACATCAAGTATTCATATCATACTAGAACCAAAAAATGCCATTAGTTCATCAATTTAGAGATTTTGCATTTCCAACACAATGGCAGATTTCATACCTTTGTAGCACAAATTTATTTACTTATCAAAAAATCAATTTAGAGGCTATAAAAATTACCCAAGACACTTCAATGTATCCACAAGGTTCCCTAAAAATTTCAAAGTAAAAAGAATTCTCTAACTATGTTAAAAAAATTACACAAATTTGGTGGTCAGAGACCACTTAACCTCAGCTCAGAATCCAAAATTCATAATTTTTAACCCTAGCAAATGATTGAATCAATTCAAAATAAAAATCACTGTTTAACTTTAAGATGTTTTCAAATCTCTATAAAAATTTCAAAGGAAAAATCATCATTTGCTATGTTAAAAAAATTAGCAAAATTTAAGCTTCAAGACTGAAATTAAGGCAGCATCTATATAGTCTCGAATCATGATTTTTTTTTCAGCAGTAGGAGTCCGAAAAAAGGCTCAAGAAAATTTATATAATTAGCCTAGGATGTAGCTTCAACATATATTTTTTATAGCTCATGAAAATACCCATAAATATACCAGAAAATTCATGAATAATCACTGAGTAGGAAAACTAAAAATCCAGGCATAAGCAAAACCGCTTTTGACAAAAATGATTTTTAACATCATCCAAACACCTCACCAAAATTAATACATCTCTATCCATAGATTATCAACTAATATCATCAAGAATTTCAGAACAATACCAATCAAAAAGTTCATAATATATTTAGAAAGAAAAGGCCAAAGAAAACCCTACTTTTGGTGTCTAGTGGATCCTTGGCTCCAAGATTGATCCCTTCCACTCCAAAGCTCCCAAATCAATCTCAAATCCTTCCTAAATCAGTGAGGAAGTAAGGCATCAAGGTGAGGATTGATGGAGATTTGAGATTTTAATTGGTTAGATTTATAGGTATTGAGGTGTAGAACAAGTTTTGTGAAGAGTTTGTGGTTTTAGGAACTTTTGGCAAGAGTTTTGGTGATTTGAAGCAAGTTGTAAGCTCTTGAAGAAATAAAAATGGTGGCTGATATTCTTCTCTTAGGCTGGCAAAAATGAGGCTTAAAGAAGAGGAATTTGGCTTCTTGAAGAAGATTTGAACTTATGTTGATCTTATAATAAATGCATGAATATTATACATTATAATTAGATAGTTCTTAATCTAAGAAAGAAAAATGGATGGCTAGGATTTGATAGGATAGACAAAGAATGATTCTTGGCCATCCACTTGGCTCAAGATAAGTGGCTCACTTTAGCTTGGTGAACAAATAGCTTTCGATGTTAAAACTACACATTGAAATTCCACCGAATGGATGAGATATTGGCTCTCGAGTAAAATATAATAAATGAAAGGTCAAGATTAAAAATTGCTTTTCAAGTTTTAATCCTTGCCACTCACTTGGCATAAAGTGGTTGGTAAAGGTTACTTGGCCACCAAGTAACTTGTATGGTGTTAAAAATAGCACATCAAAACTCTATCGAACGAGTAAAACAACATACTTGGGTAATCAAACATTACCCAAAAATTAATTCTAGGTATAACTTCTCATTCCCTATCATTTCTAACCTTAACCCTCTTTTTTTTTAGTCCCTTTTCTGGTTCTTGATTTAGGTTTAACTTTGACGAGCTAGTGGGGCCTGCAAGGTTACTATTGGGCCACCCTCATCGTTGCTAAACTAGATTTTTGAAATTACGACTAATAAAATTCAAATTAATTTTTAATTATTTTTTGGGAATTATAGTCTGTCATGCACATTAATAATTAATCAATTAATACTAGAAAGATGACAACGTCGAAAATACCGTCATAACTTGATGGGTTTGTGCCTCGGAGAGTCCATCAATTTCCATTCTTGTAGTGAATACAATTATTGAGCAATTAAAGAATGTTCTAAAACCTGAAGCATACTAAGATCTTGTTTTAGAAAATGTGAATCTAATATCATTATTAGAAAAGAGTTTTAACTTTGTCAAGTTATTATTATAAGAAAAATTTCAACAACTATGTATTATTATAGAAAAATCTATTATGCTTTTCAGGTAATGTAATACATATCAAGCTTTTGGGTGTTTGATTTAATCGGCAAATTGAGTGTAAGTTTATAAAGTTTGTTGACATTTTCTCTCAAACATTTGAAATAAACCTTGCAAAGCAAAATAAATACATAGGTAGCATATGGTTCATGGACCAAAAAAATTATTTAAATAGGAGATACAACATTTGGTTTTTAGATAGAAAAAATGATTATTCATAGGAAAATTAATTCCTGGGGCATATGTTTTAAAGTATGATGTAACATCCGAAAAATTATTTAAAAATTAATTTAAACTTATTAGTGTGAATTTCAAAAATCTAGTGTTAGTGATAATGCAAGGTCCAACAGATTTGTAAAAAAAGAAAAAGTCAATGGTAACTTTGCGGGCCTGGGCCTTGTAAGGACCGGAACCTTAGAATCGAGACAGGAAATGCCCAGGACTGAGAAAAGAGAGGGTTAATCTTATAAATAGTTAGAAATGAAGATTTTATACTGAAATTAATTTTCAGGTAATTTTGATTAATTGGGTACGGTGTTTTACCCTTTGGTAAAATTTCAATATGCGATTTCTAACATTGAAAGATAGTTTAATTTTTACAATATGATAATGCTTATCTTTTAAAGCTAAGTGATGACCAAGATTTAATCTTGACTAACAAGATTAAATCCTAGCCATCCATTTCATTGTTTCTTCTTAAAAGGAAAAGAAATACACTTGACTACATAAATACTACTTTATCCTAAGATATATTAAAAGCACTAAACATTATCACCTTAAAGCAACATTCTGGGCCAAGTTTCTTCATTCTTCAACCTTCATGTTTTTCTTTCACAAACCCAAAAATTTTGCTTCCATGATCTCATAATCTAAAGCTCAAGTCAATAAAATTACATGCTTCTTTCACAAAACTTCATCTACTCCTCAATCATCAAAACTAACTGATTAGAATTTTGATTCATCACTAATCTCCACCTTAAGATATCATATACCTCTATTATAAAAGGATTAAGGGTTGTTTGAGAAGGTCTTGAGGGAAGAAAAGCACTTAGAAGAACCAAGAAAAGTGGAAAGATCTTCTAGTAACAAGTAGGGCTTTATTTGTTCTCTTTTCTTTATAATTTTGATCTGAATTTTTCTGATTGATTTAGCTGGAATTTTCTAGATGTATTGGTTAATGATAGATAAATATTGATATGTTTAATTTGGTGGAGTGATTGGATAATGTTAAAAATCCTTTTTCTCAAGATACTTTGAACCTTGTTGCTGGAAAATACCTGTTTTAAGCAAGCAGGGAATTTGTTTGAATTTTCTGACCTATCTAGAGATCTTGGATTGAGCTGAAACATTTTATGGGATGTAGCTAACATGTTAAGGTGTCTACAATAAAAATTTTGAGCCATTCTGGGTACTTTTGCTATGTTAAAAAAAAACAAGAATCGATTAGTTATGTTGCTACCATAATAGTCCAATTCTAGGACACTGAAATTGTCTAATTTTATTAGCATATTAAATGATCGATTCTTGAGCTAAAAGTTTTACAGGGTATTGAGACATCTTGAAGTCCAACCCTGAATTTTTGTAGGAATATATATGATCATTTGATAGGGTAATAAAATAAGGACTTATGGCTATTTACTGAAATTGAGTAGTTCTGACCTTTGAATTTGTCTAATTTTGTAAATATAGCTAGAGACCTTATTATGCTTTGAAATTTTTACAAAACCTCATTAACACAATGAATTACCTCTGAAAAATAGTTTTGCTTTTTTTTTTATCATGTTTAATAATTTAACCATAATTTTCTTGATGATCTGAAATTCTGGACAGCATGCTGAATTGTTTAATCTATGATGAAATGATTATGACATGATCTTATTTATGCTATATGAATTTAATGATGATGTTACACATATGTAAATTTGAGTGCTCATGATAAATGCTCTTGTATGAAGAGAAGATTGGAATGATATATATATATATATATATATATATATATATATATATATATATATATATATATATATATATATATATATATATATATATATATATATATGCTTGAAGTATTGAGAAACTTAGAAATTGATGTTAATGCATATATGATTGTGATGCTTGTATATGTGAGCTTGAGGATGATGTATGTTGTGAGTAAAGAATAAAATCCCCTATAGTATGTTAAGGGCACAAAAAGATCCCTTATTGAATGTTAAGGGCATGAAAAGATCCCTTTATTATATCAAGGGCACAGGAATATAGGAATGATATATATGAGATCCTCTTCGATATAGAGGGCATATATAGTTGAGAATGGAGTACTGTAATGTTGAATAGTATGACAAGTGTATATTAAGTGATTAAATAATAAAAAAAACACACTTTGGAAGAATGGTTTTTAAACTTTAAAATGAACTTTTGATATACGTTGTATGCTCACATTTTTTTCTAATAAACCGAAGTGGCTGGACGAATGATGATGACATAGATTTTAGTATATGTTTTGGGATGCCTACTGAGATTTTAGAATTCTCACCTCTATGTGTTTGTGTTTACGTCTCTCAGGTTGATCTAGCTACATTGAGGTAATTGTAGGAAGGATTAAATTAGAATTGCAGTAGTTTAGTAGTAAAGGCTTGTATATGTTATACTTAGTTATATGTATAGGTTTGTAAATATAAGAGATAACATATGTGTATTAAAGCTCATAAAAGAGCTTCCTTTTGTACTTGACATTGTATTAAATAAATATTTTGTTTCTTTGTTATATATTTTGATAGAACCACGAATTATTTACTACACGATTTGATTGATTCTCTATAGATAATTAAGAAAGGTCCGCTACTTTATAAGTAACAACTCCTAAGTATAATGTCATGACTTAAGGATAATGTTGTATTTAGGAGGATGTTACATGTGACATTTAAATTTTATTTGCCTATTTTAATAATTTTATAGTGTAACGTATCGTAATTTGAATAGTTTATAATGTAACTTGATTTAAAAACGTTTATCTATGAATATATCAAAATTGAATTTCTAATCAGGTTTAAAAAATTGACAGATTTATTTAAAAATTTAAAATAAAAATAAAATGGGAAGATAGATAATTTGTATTCGATAAAAGTTAATGACATAGATGCTAATTTTTTTTTTTAATTTAAGCAATGCAAAGAAAGCATAATTAAATCACTTGGGGTTAACTTGAATTATGAAAAAAATTAAATATTTTATCATTGTTTCAATGGTTTCAAACTCATAGCATATATGTGTTTAATAACTTTTTAGTAGACAATATTTCTCGTAATTATTCCAATAGTGTGTAAATGTTTCTCATAATTCAATGCAAAGCCAATAGATTATGAAAAAAAATTAAATATTTTAGTCCTGGAACACAAAGAATGTCGTTGGTACGGTGTTTGTGATTCAGAGAATGAAGTTGTAATCTCTGGAAGAAGAATGTGAGAAATCTCTGAAAGCAGAGATTTGAGAAAATTAATATTCAACCCTCAATGCCACTGTTGAGAAAGAGAAGAGAACAAGAGAGGCACAATGCGAGGAGACAGAATCCATAATGAGACATATGATCTAATATAGGATGTGCACAATTATGATTATGGTTCACCCTTGTCCTTGAGATTGTGATTATTCTTTTGCTTTAGCATCCCTTCTTGCTTTTGTTTGTGTTGCATGTTTTGAAGCTATAGTGAGAAAGTAAAATAAATTGTGAAAATTGAAATGACTTTCTTAAGAATAACAAAATGATAGAAAAAAAGGATAAAAGAGTGGCACATGCACACATGATTATGCAATCCGTACATATAGTGTAAAAAGAGAAATCCACAACACAAACTAATATATTTACAATAATAAAAACCCAAGATATGTTTATAATTATTAAAAAAAAACCCAGATCATATGAAAACCCAAGATATGTTTACAATAGAAGCATGAAGGACACATTCTTTTTTACTGACATGCCCATTCTCTTACATGATTCAGGGAAATTAAAACAATAGGAAAATATAAAACAATCTCTTCCACTTTAATTTTGGATTGAATTTCAAATTGTAATAAATATAGTAGTATGACAATATATCGGTATTGTATTACAAAATGATTATCTAATTTTATTTACCTTTGATTTATGTAAAGTTGGTTGCAAATGAAACTATTTGTATATTGTGTAGTAAATAAACAGGCATATCAAAATAGTACTATTTATGCCCTCATTAATATTATAGTCTTCCATGATTAATTATAACTTGACTTTAATAAACTACTATTATGCCCATCAAGGTTTTTTTTAATATATTAATAAAATTAGATAGATTGTTTTAAAAAAATTTAGATGTATAATCAGTCATACTTTTTTTCTTTGTCATATTCATAAGTGATGATGCATAAATTTTTTATGAAAAACTTATCTATAAATTTTTTTTATAAAACATAAATTTGACATAAATTTTTTAAAATAAAAAAAAATTAAAAATGAAGAAAATAAAATATAAAAGATAATATATAATATGCCTAATATAACACTAGTGACTTAATAGGCACTATAATATCTATCAAGTCGCCTTTTTTTAATTATTATAATTAGTGTTAAATATTACATAAGGCAACTTTACATCAATAAAATAAATATTTAAATATAATTAATTAAAGTTTATATTTTAAATGTTAAGTCTTGTCTAGCTGCATTTTCTATTTTTTAGGTATTTATATAATTTTATTATTTTCAAGATTTTGGAAAAAATGGTTGAGACTCAAGTAAAATCTAAAGAAAAAGAAATGGAATAGCAAAACAATTTTGAGATGTGCACGAATTAGAAAAAGTTAGAAACTATCATGCATTTAAAAAAGAAGAAGTTGGAAACTATCACAAAAGGTGGGGAGCAAAGTGGGAAAGGAAAGAGTGCTGTCAATTTTGATAAATTAGTAGATATTTCAATATAAACTATGTTTATGGACTTGAAAGTGGATTCCAATTCAATTAGGAGACACAAAATAGTTATCTACTGAATTCTCTCTAGACAATGGTATAGATACATAATTTTTTTAAAACCCACCATGGCATCTTTCAAAGTAGAATCAAAGGAAAGATAATCAAAACATCAATTTTTTCAATAGAATTAAAACTATTTGAAAACATAGTGTAAGTGTGAATAATGCAATTACAACTGTTTTAATATGGGTGTAAAAAACAAAAGATGAAAAAAGAAACTTTTAAGGATTAATGAATGGAATTCAACCTATGCACTATCATAGCTCAAGCCTATCATAAGAATATTGTATCTATTGCAGCATGTCCTTTTATTTTATTTTATTTTATTTTATAAGGAACGTACATGTCCTTTAAATATAAAAGAAAATATTTACACTTTCAAAATGTTTAATTTTTTTTATTTTACAGTTATAGTCAAACTCAAAATTTAAATTTTTACATTTAAACTTTGAAGTAGTTACCTTCGTATAAAGGAGTATACGGCATAATATGTGTGTAGAGATATTTGGACTTACATAGGAAAATTTCAAAGCAGTTATAACTCATATGTAGAGGATGAAAACTGCATATATACTATATATTTGTCTGGTATTTCTATTTAATAAAAGCTAATGAGATAAATAGTAATAATTTTTTAATTTAAGCAACGCAACAAAATATCCATATACCAAGTCACATATTATTGAAAGGCTCATCACACACTTTTTATGAAGACTTAAATGCATATGATGAATAGACTTTTAAAACAACAAAAACTCATAAGAACACTACGATATGTAACAAACTAATTAAATCAAGTTGTCATGCATCAACCATAATATCATTGAAGACTAAAAGTGGAAAATCATATTAATGAGATTAGAACATTTTCAATGTCTTGTTAAAAGGTTATGGCACATACCAGGATCACAGTTCCTCAGGAGATGTAATTGAAGCGAGTGGGAGTATGGAGGTTTCTAGAAATATAATGCAGATCACAACATAATCGGTGGAATATGAAAAAAGAAAATGATCATGAGTGAACCATGTTGATGTTCACACATATTTGTACACGTTTCATGTGTGTGCCTGGAACAATTGGAGTATGCTTTTCAATATTTTTGACACACCTTCAAACCTAAAATCAACTAAAGAATGATGATGAATTACCAAAAGTTTGAGTTGATGGTAACCCAAAAGCAAGTATTGAACTACTAAAATTTGATAAAGATTGGCATTAACAAAAGCTTTGATGAAAGAGTATATAGAATAAGAAAAGAATGAAAATGAGAGAAGAGAAAGAAGAATGAAAAAAAAAGTTGAAGTCTAAAAGAAATTAGTGAGAGCAAAACTGATTTTAAAGCAGGAAAAAAAATTGTATCTATTGGCGGTGTACAATTTTATCCCTTGATAGCAGCTTTCCAACCACTATCGTGCCCATCAAGCAACCTTTTTTATTTTTGGAATATTAATATAATTAAAGAAAATGTATTTTAGTTTTCTTAATTACATATATATACACTTAACCTAATTTTTTAAAACATATCAATTGACTCCTGATATATTTTAACTGTGAAAATCCACTTATCATTTAATTTTTATGTCCATTGTTAACTAAAATAAAACATGTCCAACAAAATTTAAGGCATCAAATTGTATATTGTCAAATTTCATAAATGGATGTATACTAACAAAATTTAGCACAACGATAAAGATTAGAAAGTCCAATATTCATATGGTGCATGGAAGAAAGCCTTCACATACAATTCATAAGTGATCTAGTGACAATTGTGTCAAAATTACTAATTACTAATAACTAATTCTAAAGCAAAGTCACACAAATGATGAAATGGGATATGGGTGATTTTGATATTCTAATGGCATTTTAAAATTTTCTATAAATTGGTACTTTTACATGTATCTTCTAGAAATAATACATGTGTATGTCACTTCCACTTGGTTAATATCTTTAAAGTTATCATTTTCTTTACAAATAAAACTATAATGAAGTAAAAGCATCAAGTATGCCAAGAATAAATAGATTTAATTTGTTAGAGATAAATGAAGAAGGCTATGGTTGCTTTTCCTATTTGTTTTATGGTACTGAAGTGTGTATTGTTCTAATTTTATCTTTGAATTTTGATCCTCAATGAAAATTGAATAACAAAAGATTGAAATGAAAATACCTAAATGTAAACATTCCCCTTAGGACTAGTAGTTAATTAAAGCCAAGCAAGCATCACGTACATAGTTAACTGCTTTGCACCTCTTGGTGATAGTAGAAGAATGTAGCACAAATATATGCTTTATTAATTCTATGATCCTCATGCAACATGTTCCACTTTGATATTAGTTCAAAGAATGAAAGATTGGTCCACCAAATTTGCATCAACATTTCCAGCAATTGAAGTGGTTATGATGGTAGGATGGCCGTGGACCTCTTTTTGGAACACAATTCCCTTGGCAAGATGAAAAGGAAATGAGAAAGATGTACGTGTGTGTAGAGGGAGTGTTTGAATGACAGTTTTCAAATGAAAATCAACAATGGATTTTTTTTTAAATTTCGAGAATGGAGTAAGAGGGTTACATAAACAACACTGAACTTTCTCCTAAAAAAAAACTGCACACTTGATAATAAGGTACTTATCTTCATTAACTTAATAAAATTGCATATTTAACCCTATTAGCTACTATTACTAAAATTAAATAAAATATTTTATGGGTACAATTCCATTTATTGTGTGTATAGATAAGCACTTTTTTTAATTACTTTTTATACATTTAACTATTTAATATCATTCTTGTATTTGATTATACTAATATCCAAAAAAATAAAAAAATGCATTTTAATAGGCATGTCAGTGCCTATCAAGACGCTAGTGTGAATTAAATTCTTTCTCAAATTCTATTGACTGTTATGCACATAAATTAATCTCAAGATAAAATTGGAATCATGAGCAAAATAATATTACAAAAGAAGAAATGTGTTATTGTACAATTAATAAAAATATATCATTATGCTTAACAAGAAGTTACTTTAACGTAAAATTGGCTATAGTATCAAGTGAAAAATAGAAATGTTATACTTCTTTTTCACAAATAATCTTATATTACTAGTCGTGAAGAGTAACCAAATAATTAATAATAAAGTTGAACACAACACAAGAAAATTTGCCCACCATTATAACAAATACATATAATTCTAATGTAACCAAAGACCCTCTATAATATTGACAACACTAAATAGCAATCTACTGACTGACTCACTCCACATAGTAATGTGCATATTAATTAGTAATTGTCACGATCCAAACTTATGTCATGGTCGATGCATAGGTAAAATGAACTCACTTAACCCAGCAGTGAAGAATATAACTCCGATAGTGTACAATAGTAACTCAATTCTTTGATTTGTCGAAAATCTGGTAAAACCTCCTTTAAAAACTAAACAATCCCCACATCACATTAAAATATTTAATATTAAATATCATAATCTAACTTCAACACATGCACATATCTAATAATTTCATATATATATATATATATATATATAAGAAGGCAAAATATACAGAGATCTGTACCAGAGTCAACAAAACATAAGTCTTTCAACAATGGAGGCCTACTAAAAGGATACCTCATCCTAGACAAAAGCAACAAATCCTAGGAGCCTACTATGCGACAACCTAAATGAAAGGAGAGAGGGTGAGTCACATAGACTTAGTGAGGGCACACAAATAGAGTGTACAAGGATAATCCAATGAACGCATGAAATTTTAAAATAAAATGAAACAACCTGATAATCATGCAATTGCTGAAAGTAACTAGTAAAAGTGATTATTCATAATCTTCATACTTTTTCAATACTATAAAAAAAAACACTTACTGATATTTCATTTCTAAATAGAAACTCATAAATATTTACTTAACATGTCTTCTTGTTATTTCTCACAAATACTCTTTCCCAAATAGAATTAACTATATCGTCAAATGCTTAAGTGTTTGTGAGGGTTACATAGCAGAACTAAAATTATATTGGAGTACTCTCAACCCATTTAGTCACAAGTTTCATGGTGTCTCAAATAGGGTCCTCTCACCCATTTTGACTTAATGAAAATACTATGTGAACATAGGCTATTACATCTCTTCACTACGATAAGTAATTTTGCCGCCACATTTCTTCGCTATGGCAAGTAGTGTTGATGTTACATCACTTTGCTACAGCTAGTGGTATTATCATTACATGATTACATCTCTTTGTTATGGCAAGGGGTATTGTATTACATCTCGTTGCTACAACATGTGGTTGTTCTAACTTATAATCCATCATGGTTTTCTCAAACAAAGTATATCAAACACAAATTTACAATTTCACAATTTCATTTCCATATAATCCTATTCTTTAAAATGACATCCAATCATCAAATCATAATTTTATCACCAACCCACCTTAACCCACTATTTTGTATGGTTAGGGGTTTAGGTTGTTAAAATTCTATCACATATAAAAGTAAGTCAAAATGGCCTGGCTCACTTAACCTATGGGTTAAGCGAGTTCAAGCCAAGTTTTTGTAGGCCAATTCATTTTTTTTTTTTTGGCTTCCAGTCACACTCACACTCACTCTATTACTTACACAATTACCACTTGACCCATTTTTTGACTGCACTTAGCATGATTGGATACGACATCTAGAGATTCATTCAACTTCTCTCTCAAGGGTGGGTAAGCCATGTAAGGCACATGGAAAAACCCTTAATCCCAAGATGGATAGAATTTTGTGGGCAGCCTATTTAGGAAAAATGTTATTTCAAAAACTTTTGAAATCAATTCCAAATCCAAGCCAAATGATTCATTTTACAATCAAATTACTAAATCAGGAAAACTCAAAAGTCTAAAACATGTTTACATATCACTTAATAGTCAGTACTCATTCTATCATTTACTCAAGAAGAAAGAAACCCTAACCACTGCCCTTATAACTTGCTAGGGGTGGCAAAATGCCCTACTAAATGGGGATCCTCATGGCCACTAGCCCATATAAGGCCCCAAGATGGAGGAATTTTCACTCAGGATGGGGATGGGGTTTAAAGTTCCCCCGCAAGTTTATGGATAGGGCAGAGATCACCCTCCATGGGGACCCCATATATGCACAAATACTAAACGTCCTTCTACTATATGTACTATATATGTATTGTATATATGTATATAACGACCTAACTATAGGTTGAAAGTTGCATAAGAAGGGGCAGTTGAATCATGCTTTAACTTCTTTCGTTTCTAAAAGCTTTAAATAGTGTCTAGGTGTATACTTGAAATGTAGTGAAATACTTAGTTAGTAACGTTAGAAAGTAACTTTATGAATTAAGTTGAAAACTTGAAAACGTTTATGATAGATTTTCATAAATGTATGATTGTAAATCTCAAAAGTATATTATAAAAGAGATAGAAAGAGTAAAGAGATACTAACAATGAGTTTTTATCCTGGTTTGGTTAATCTTTCCTACATCCAATTCTCAATAGCTTCTTGAGTTCCACTAATTCCCTTTCTTAACTCTAGAAAGAACGATAGTCTTTGCTTAGCCTTCTCAAACTAACTCATGTTGTTAGCTCCAGAACCCTTCAGAAAGCGTTAATGCAAAATATTTTGAGTGATAACACAACCAATTTAGAGACAATATTTTGAAGAAGGACTAATATTTTCCTTGAGTTTATTGAAGCATAAAACAAGTGGTTATGTTAGGATACCATGGTTCTAAAAGCAAAAATATTTTCACATGACATGTGTAAACATGTTTAATCTCGTTTGAAGATATTAGAACTTAATAAAAGCGAAAAATATATTGTGGAATGAATGAACATATGCTCAATGTACTGAAAATTTTCTCAAGTGCAAGAAACCAAGGTTCAGAATATTCAAAAAGTAACGTGCGACTTCAGAAAGAACGTCTTAAGTGAAGATTTCAACTCAACTCTAAAGTAAGTATGTTCTACAACCTTCAATAATCATGATCGTAATTATATCATCATCTACAAGCTTGCTGACTGAAAGATTGAAAAAATTCAAGGAACTAATACTGCACTTCAGAAAGGTCGTTTTCCAGTGAACAGGACTTCAAAGGAAATTGAAGGAATTTTGAAATTCAAATTTTAAGTCAAATCTAGTCATAGACTGACGTGACATTCTTCTGCCAATATGGTTAACTACCCTAGCTTCTAGAATTAGAAGTTCAAAAACCTTGTTCAGAAAGTAAAAAATAGTTTCTGAAGGTGACATCCACAATCTCTATTTCTGAAGGTGACATCCACAATCTTATCTCACAATGGCTTCTATAGTCTTGAGGCACTAAGCTACTCTTCTAGACTACATCCCCAAGACACAAAAAGAAGATCAACACATGTCACTTGGACAACAAATCAAAGTACAGTCATAAATGCAGATTGCCTATAAATAGAGATGTTGCATTATCAATGAAATAGAGACTTTTTGAATCAAAAAGCTGAAACGTTGGAAAAATCTCTCCTCATTTTTTTGTAAAGGCCATTACTTCTTGTAATCAATTTCTTGTTTGTAAAAATTGTCTTTCTACATTCTTAATAGATCATGCGTTCTTCCTAGAAAAATCATAGAAGAAATCATTCAAGTTTTCCAGGTCTATCATTGTATATCTTACAAAAACTTGAGTGTTGGTTAGTGTTGAGTGATAAATCCAAACACAAACCTTCATAACCCTAATCTGTTAGTGATCGCTATGAGTTAGCTCGGAAAGGCTAGTTAAAGACTACTTGCAACGTGAGAGTAGTGTGATCTACTAGTCACGGGTTTAGCTTGGAAGGCTGGTTAAAAACACTCGTGTGTGACGGAGTGTACTTCCTGGTCACATGTTTAGCTTGGAGAGGCTAGTAAAAACTACTGGTTATGACAATAGTGTGTGCTATTGGTCACTAGTAAGAGCTTGGGAAGGCTACTATAAAGAATATCCAACTTTCTCTAGTGTAAGAAAGGTGTTTTAGTTGAACTCAATAGTTGTTAAGAACTAGATGTAGGTAAGATTGACCGAACTAATATAAAGCTCTTTGCAGGATCTTCTTCACCTTTTCTCTTATTTATTTCACTGCATAGTATTTATAGTTAGAAAAGTGCATAAGAAGGGGGTTGAATTGTGCTTCACCTTTTCTTGCCTTTTCTTTTATGCAAAATCTTAAACAAAAAGCTATCAAGTATAGAACTTGAAGTGCAACAAAACAACATTAAAGATGTCAGAAAGTAACTTTCTAAACTATAACAAAGATAATAACAATGCAAATAAGCTTAAATTTAGGCCTTTAAGGGGTTGAGCACTCTAACAACTCCAGAGGACAAAGATCTTGAGGAGTTATGGCACAGAACATTCACATAGCAGAATGACATTCTATCAATAGATCGCCATTTTTTGATGGTGAGGACTACTCATATTTGAGATAACGTATGGAGTTGTTCATAAAGTACACTAGTCTTGACTTGTGGGAGATCATATAAGAAGGAAACCATGTTCCAATGGAAGAAATTCTTGAAACTGATAATGCACCTTCAACCTTAAGAGAAGTCCCAAGAGTAGATGGATAGAGCAACACAAAGTCAGAATTCAGCTGAACTCCAAAGCTAAATACCTACTCACGTGTGCACTAAGCAAAGCGGAGTATGATAAAATCATTGCCTGTGACACGCTAAGGAGATAAGACAACTGCACATGCCCCACAAAAACATGATCAAGTTAAAGGGACAAAGTCATGCTGGTTCATCAATATGAGATGTTTAAAATGAGAGATAAAGAAAACATTGATGAAGTGACCACGAGAATTATGCACATCATAAACCAACTAAAAGGTTTAGGCAAAAGATATTCTAAGTCGGAAATGGTTAGAAAAACCTTAAGAAGCCTTCCTATAAAACTGCTAAGGTCACAGCCATTATAGAAGCCAAAGACATTCAAACTCTTAGCTTGGACACACTCATTGGGTCACTCAAAACCTATGTAGTCCTCTTTGAAATGCATGGTGAATCCATTAAGAAGAGCAAGTCCATGACCCTGAAGTCATCTCATCAAAAACAAAATAAGGAAAAAGCAATGAAAGTTGTTAAGACCTCTGATGATGAGGAAGAATCTAATGAAGATATTGAAAATGATGATGGAGACAAGATCTCCATGCTGGTAAGGAAGATGTCCAAAGCCTGGAGAGGCATAATAAAGAGAAGAAGAGATATCAACCTCAAGAAGGACAAGAAAGGCAAGGAAAAGCTGGAAACGTTACTGCTACAAGCGGTGAGAAGGAACACTTCAAACCTAAATGTCCTAAGTTCCAAGACCACAAAAGAAGTTCTTGTCTAAGAATAAAAGGATACTAGCTACTTGGAGTGACACAGAAGAGAAAGATGGCTTAGCAAGCCATGATGAGCTGGAAGATGTTGCAAATCTTTGCTTCATGGTGGCTATACATCAAAAGAAGAACCTGAGATAAATACATCTTCTAACCTGATTTTCATATAATAAATCACTTGCTTTATATGATGAGTTCTTGAAAATTCTCAAACTCTCTCCTCTCATTATCTTACCCTGAAAAGGAAGCAATAGAAAATTGTTTTAGAACTTGAAATAGCCAAATCAAATTTTGAGAATCTAAGGCTTAAAAAGGAAGAGATAAATAAAGAAAACAAAGTTTTAAATATAAAGCTCAATGCCTTAGAAGCTGAAGTCTCTAAAGAATGAGAAAAATCAGAAAGTTATTTTGAACTAGAGAGGAATTCAAAGCTTCTCAAATCTGACCTTGAGAAGATGGTTAATCGTTCAAAAAATCTTAAACTAATGCTTTGGGGTCAAAGACCATATTTTCAAAAGACTAGGTTGGGATATGAAAAGGAAATGGATAAGAAAGGAAATGCAACCTTATCAAAGAAAGTCAGAACAAAGTCTCTTGTACTTTCTGTCATAAGAGGGACATCCACCTGGCAAGTGTTTTATGAGAAAGAAATATGTCAAAATGGTTAGGAAATCCCTGAAGATCTAACTCAAAAGGATCCAAGAAAGTCTAGGTACTTAAATTAAAACTATCTTTATTGCAGGTGTGTCTGAGAATGCACATTGATTAGGACAACAAGTGGTACATGGACAATGGCTCCTCTATACGTCTAGATCTAGAAAGTGGTTTAAAAAGTTGAAGCCAAAGAACTTTGGATCAGTCAAGTTTCTTGATGGAGGTAAACCAAGGCCACTAGCATAAGAAATTTTGGTAAGGATGATTCTCACCAAATTTTTGATATTTTATTGGTTGATGGTCTGGCTCATAATCTGTTGAGTATCATCCAATTCTGTGACCAAAGCTTTAATGTTTTATTTAAGGCTTATACCTGTAATATTGTAAATCCCAATTCTGGGCAAGTCATCTTATCTGGCAAAAGGCATGATAACATGTATGGACATGCTTATATGAAGCTTATTTCTGAGCTATATCAAAAGAGCATGTTAAAGGCCTACCAAAGATCATATTTGACAAGGATTCAACTTTTGATTTCTGTGAGAAAGACAAGTAGACCAAAGCTTCTTTCCACAACAAAAATATGGTTTCAACTATTAAGCCGCTTGAACTTTTACATATAGATCTTTTTGGACCAATTAAGACCACAAGTCTTGCTGGAAAAAGTTATTCCTTGTCATAGTGGATGATTTTTCTAAATTTACATGGATAATCTTCCTAGCTTCTAAGGATAAGGTAGTTGAAAGATTCAAAGTTTTGTAAAATGAGTTTGCACAGAAAAAGATTCTCAAATTACCTCTATATGGAGGAGTATTTGAAAATCATGTTTTCAAAGAGTTTTGCAAAAAAAATGGCATCTCTCATGAGTTCTCTACACTTAGAACTTCGCAACAAAATGGGGTTACAAAAAGAAGAACAGGAGCTTACAAAAGATGGCCAAATCATGCTTCTAGAAAGCAATTTATCAAATGGTTTTTAGGTAGGCTGTAAATACCTCATGCTATATCCAAAATAGAAGTTTTTTAAGGCCAATCCTCAAAAAGACCCCTTATGAGTTGTGGAAGGGTAGAAAACCCAACAAATCTTATTTCCATATATTTGGCTCATCTTGCTTTATTTTTAACACCAAAGATAACTCGCAAAGCTTGATCCTAAATCTAATGATGGGATTTTCCTAGGATACTCTCAATCTTCAAAGCTTACAGGGTATATAACAAGAGCACGCTATGCATTGACGAGACCATTCACATCAAGTTCAAAGAGCTCAAGAAGGACTTTGTTGATGATTTTGAAAAGTTAGAAGAGAACCTTAAGAAGTTGAACCTAAGGACCCCTTAGAAGTAAGCAGATGAAAGCGCAACCGAGAAAATGTGCTCCAAAACAAGGATACTTCAGAAAGCTTGCTCAGGACTCCAAAGCCATCAAAAATGACATTTCTGACAATGAAGAAGCACTTGAAGATGAAAGAGATGCTAAAGAACTTCAAGGTCACAGAAACTACAAGGGAGTTTCAAATCTAAAAGTAACATCTAGAACAAAGTTCTTGGAGACATTTCCAAGGGTGTGAGAACAAGATCCTCCTTAGAAATATGTCAAATTGTGCCTTCATCTCCACCATTGAGCCTGAATGCATTGAAGAAGCTTTGAATGATCAAAGTTAGGTGGATGTTATGCAAGAGGAACTTGACCAGTTTGAGATAAGCAAAGTTTGGACACTAGCTGAGAAACCCAAGGGAAAAACCATCATCTTAACAAAATGGGTGTTCAGAAACAAGTTACATGAAGCTGGCAAGGTTAGGAACAAAGCAAGATTGGTTGCACAAGATTATAATCAACAAGAGGGAATTGATTAAGATGAAACCTTTGCACCAGTAGCTAGGCTTGAAGCCATAAGAATGCTACTTGTTTTGCTGCCTACAAGGATTCACTCTTTACTAGATGGATGTGAAGTCTGCATCCTAAATGGATTCCTCTATGAGGAAGTATATGTGAAGCAGCCTCCTAGTTTTGAGAGTGAAAACCTTCCCAACCATGTCTTCAATCTAACAAAGGCACTTTATGATCTGAAATAAGCTCCTCCAGCTTGATATGAAAGGCTAAGTACCTTTTTGCTTGAAGAATGAGTTCAAAAGAGGTGATGTTGACACTACCATTTTTACTCTTGTGCAAGATAATCACTTTCTGATAGTCTAAATATATGTTGATGACATCATATTTGGCACCACTGATCATTCTCTTTGTGAAAAGTTTTCAAAATTAATGTAGAGTGAATTTGAGATGAGCATGATAGGAGAACTCAAGTTTTTCCTCAGTCTTCAAATAAAACAACAAAAGGGAGGAACCTTGATCCATCAAGAAAAGTATACAAAAAAGCTTTTAAAAAGGTTTAACATGGATCAAGCCAAACCTATGAGTACCCCCATGCATCCATCTCAAGTTATTGATGCTGCGAGAATGGTGAAAAGGTATCATAAAGCAGCTATAGAGGAATGATTGGTTCACTTCTACATCTTGCAACAAGTAGACTAGTCATTCAGTTAAGTGAGTGTGGATTTGTGCTAGATTCCAATCTAACCCAAAGCAATCACACTTAAATGCTGTTAAAAGAATTTTTAGACACTTATCCGGACTACTAATCTTGGCCTATGGTACGAGAAAGGTAGATCTACGAGATTGTAGGGTATTGTGATGATGACTTTGCTAAAAACAGAATATAGAGAAAAAGCACCAGTGGATGGTGCTGTTGCTTTGGAAAAAGCCTCATCACTTGGTCATGCAAGAAGGAAATACCATTGCTTTCTCTACGGCTAAGTGAATATGTAGCTACTACAAACTACTACACCCAATATTATAGATAAGGAACTAGCTAGAAGATTATTGCCAGAGGTATTCCAAAACCATACCCCTAGATATTCCTGAGCCAACACCTAGGGCTGCTCCACTTACACTAGGAACAACCCATATGCCACACCAGGCCTTCATCCAAAGCTTCAACAAGTTGTCATTAGGTCCAGTTTCTTCTACCAAATCAGAGGGACATGGCTTTAAGGTTGGATCAAGTTGAAGCTTCCAATATAGACACGAACACCCAACTTCGAAGACATGAATAGTCGCGCTTCAAATTCTTCAACACTCAATCAAGCAGAACTAAGGCGTTGTTGTTGGAGATTCTTTGAGAACTAAGGAGAAAAGGCTGATGATGGTGATTCCTAGCTTTTTGTGATGACAAAAGGGAGAAGATAGAGATTAGAAAATCTGTGTTGAGGAATTCAAGGGAGCATCATGCGAGAGGGAGAACTTAGAGATTTTTTTTTAGCATTTGCATTTTTATTTTGAACATTTGTTTTTGTTTTAAGTATTTTGCTGATATAATCCATTTTTTGGTACCTTGCTAAAATTCAAGTATTTGTTTTGTTTCTATGATTTGCTTTGATAAGTTCTTTTTCTCTTTTGATACATGGCACACATATATTATTTATTTGCTCTGTATATATATATATATATATATCTTGATCAGCTAATTAGTTATCTTGTTGTGATGTATGGGTTATAAGTCTTAGCGTTGCTCATGTATTCTCAAATCATTAGCATGCTCTAATTCTTTAGTTACATCGGATTCATCCTATGATTACCTCTGGCACATATCTTAATCTCTGTAATATACAGGACTCTGATATATATACCTTTGTTGTGCGTGATATGTATTCCATGTTACATAATCTTTATTTTTTTCATCACACAAATGTGAAACTTTCTAAATTATATCATAAGCTCTAAAAAACATGCTCAAATACAATTGTGATCAGTCCTTCTGAGCTTCAAAAACTTTTCTCATACTCCAGTACAATTGTGATTAGGGGTCCTATGAGCTTAAGAAACTTCTTTGTGTACAAAGTCTATATGTTAACTGCATCATGCTTCAAAAATTTGTTTGGATAAAAATATGCTGAGTATGAATTCAAAGTCAAGATTATATATCCTAAGTATTACTCACTTTATTCAAACTGATATGCTTTCAAAGAAGTTAAAATGACTAGAAATCAAACTGTATTTGTTTAGAAAGGTTAGACGTTCATGCCTTTTTCATAAATTGCTCTAATACCTCTCAAAATGCTCTGATACCTCTCAAAAAGCACTATGAGTAAACTCAGAAATCTTATGAAAAATAGAAACAACTCTTATTTCAGTCACTTAAAGTATTGCAGTGTTGTGGTTTCATACATATCATGCTAAGAAAATGACTCTTTGAGAATCATATTATATGGTGCTTAAGAAAATTGGTTTATCAAGATACATATACTGTTATATTTCTTTCAAATTATCTTCAAAAGATTTTGAAAATTGGTTTGTCATCATAAAAAAAAGGGAGATTGTTAGCTCCAAAACCCTCAGAAGGCGTTAGTGCAAAATGTTTTGAGTGATAACACAACCAATTTAGAGAAAATATTTTGAAGAAGGAATCATGTTTTCCTTGAGTTTCTTGAAGTATAAAATAGGTGGTTACATTAGCATAACACGGTTCTAAAGCAAAAATATTTTCACATGACATGTTGTTTAATCTCATTTGAAGAGGTAGAATTTAATGAAAGTGAAAATATATTGTGGAATGAACGAACATGTGTCAACATACTAAAGAAATTTCTCAAGTACAAGAAACTAAGGTTCAGATTTTAAGAAGTAGCATGTGACTTTAGAAAGATCGTCTCAAGTGAAGATTTCAACTCAACTCGAGCAAGTGTGTTCTATAACCTTCAATAATCATGATTGCAATCATATCATCATTTACAAGCTTTGATTAAAGACTAAAAGATCAACAAAAAATCAAGGAATTGATACCATACTTTAGAAAGCATTTCACAGTGAAAAACGTGCATTTCAATAGGAAGTGGAGGAATTTTGAAATTCAAATTTCAAGCCAAACCTAGTCATAGACTTGAACATGACATCTCTTCTACCAACATGGTCAACTGCCCTAGTTTCTAGAAGAAGAAAGTTCAGAAACCTCATTCATAAAGCAAAAAGTAGTTTCTCAAGGTGACATCAAGAACCTCTATCTCACAACGGCTTTTGTAACTACTCTGATAGTGTTGGGCTACTCTTCTAGACTACATCTACAAGACACAAAAAGAAGATTAACATATGTCACTTGGACATCAAATCAAAGGGCAATGGTCATAAATGCATATTATCTATAAATAGAGATGTTGTACTATCAATAACAAAGAGCCTTTTGCTAAATCAAAGAGCTAATTAAAATGCTGTAAAAATCTCTCCTTTTTTTCTATGAAGTTCATTACTTCCTATTATCATATTCTTGTCAGTAAAAATCTTCTTTCTACATTCTTAGAGGTCATACGTTCTTCCTAGGAAGAATCATAGAAGGAAGTCATTCAAATTTTCTAGGTCTGTCATTGTACATCTTACCAAAACTAGAGTGTTGGTTAGTGTTGAGTGATAAACCCAAACACAAACCTTTATAACCCTGATCCATTAGTGATCACTGTGAGTTAGCTTGGAGAGGCTAGTCAAGACTCGTTTGTAACATGATAGTAGTGTGATCTACTGGTCACGAGTCGGAGATGGCAGTTAAAGACTATCATGTGTGAAACTAAGTGTACTTGCTATCTCACAATTTAGTTTGAAGAGGCTGGTTAAGACTACTCCATTGTGGTACAGGAGTTAGCTACCTGGTCACTAGTAAGAGCTTGGGAAGGTTATTGTAAAGACTATTGAACTTTCTTGGTTTAGAAAGGTTTTAGTGGAATTCAACAGTTGTTGAGAATTGGATGTAGGTAGAATTGGCCAAACAAGTATAAAACTCTTGTGAAGGATTGTTCACCTTTATCTCTCGTTTATTTTCCTCATAGTATTTGTATACTATGTTTTCTAAATTTAAGCTTATGCGCATTTTTATTATCTTTGTTATAATTCAGAAAGTTACTTTCTAACATCTCTAATGTTGTTTTTGTTGCACTTCAAGTTCTATACTTGATAACCTTTGTTTAAGCTTTTGCAGAAAAGAAAAGGTGAAGGACGATTCAACCCTTTTTCTTGCACTTTTCTACTAGTAAAGTTTCATATGAAGGAAGAAAACTTAAGTAAATACTACATAAATAAGCTTTATGTAATATTAATTGTTTGATTGTAAGCTCATGGATTCAAATTGTGATCTATATCATGTTGTAACATGAGATGTTACATCATTATGAGGAAAGTGATGTATTGAGAATAACATACTATTGTGATCTATGTAAGAATGTAGTACAAGGTACCACATCAATTGAACTATATTAGGTTGTAACATGAGGTGTTACATCATTGGCAATACATCATATGAGAAGTATATAATAAGTTCTATTCTTCAAGCCTAAATTTACTAAAAAGACTATGATAAAGAAGTAATAAAACAAACAAACTAATTGTCATATAGACAATTCAAAACTGAAATTATTTAACGAATTGTATGATTTTATTCTTAAGAATTAGTGCACTCATAATACTATGTTAAATAAGAAAAGGAATAAGCAAACTAATCTTTTTTAAAGAAATGAAGATATATTAATTATTTTAATTTTAAGTCAGATGTCACTGTAGTAGACTAGTGTTTTTCCTACTAGGAATCTTTGATTCTCATTCCTCCTGTTATCATATTTTTACATAGATTGTGATGATGGTGATTATTATGTGGAGATCCTTAGCTGGTTTGGCATTCAAATCTAGACCTTTTGATGAACCAATAATAGAGAATTTAGCTAGTATTTTCATTTTCTTTTAATGAATTTTGAGTAGTACCCTATCTAAATTAGAGGGTTCCAACGTGAACCAGGGTAAGGGTTTGATATAGTTATGTATACTATTGATTTGTCATCGTATAATGCAATTATATTTTTTCTCTATTTTATTACGACATATTATTTGTGTTCAAACTTAGCGATAGAAGAAAGCAGTTTATGTTTGTCTTAAAAGTGGGCTCATATTTAATATTATGTATACACCTCTAAAATCAAGCAAAATTAACAAGTAACAATTAATCACTATAAGGTTATGACTTAAGTATAGCTTTATGGTAGGAAGGGTGTTACTTACAAATTTGGCGAAATTTGGTAGCACAATAGCTTTATAGTGCTTCCGTCATTTAACACATCAATCATGCATCTCAATTATTCCTTCATAATTACAACATGCCAAATTCATCATATCATTGATCACATAAGCATGCATCTCATTTTTGCATATATTCATAAGTATGTTACCATTGGTATCTCATTGAAAGGTAAACATGTTCTTATCCAGATGCTAGAAATTAAGGACCAGACTCAACTAATGCATATGCTATGTTTAACAGGATACATACAATATAAACAATAATTATCACTCGCATAATTTTTGCATGGTCACTTCAAGTCATATAATTTCCAAACAGTTCATATGAACATAGCTCTAATAACATATTATTCACATCAATATCATCAAGTCCTTGATTACTTTAGCCCCAAGAAGGGGTCAAAATTAAAATTTCTAAAAGTTTGTGGACTCAAGTGTAAATTTTTCACTCAACACTTTTTCCAAAACTAATGATCCTCAAAATTAATTTACACTTTTAAGAGACTCATACCACTTTAGAAATAATTTAAAATCATCATAAAAGCTATTTTGAGCCATTGGCTAATTTTGTTAGATTTTAAGGGTCAAAATGCAAAGTTCTACTTTTTAACACTTAGTGAGTACCAACACTTCCAAAAATTATTTTTAACACCATAAATAGTATTTTGAACACATGGACACATTAAAAATCATTAGTGACTCTAATTAAACTCATTGGCCAAAATTCCCATTTTGAGAAGTTTAAGGTACAATTTTTCATATTTACAAAACTACCAAAAGCTACCATTTGTGATTATCCTTTTAGACATCTAGGATGCTAAATGTAATTTTTGCAACAATTATTAATATTTTGAAACATCCAAATAGTACCAAACGGTGAGTAACAGTGGCAAAATTGAAAATACGAAAACTTTAGAAATTACATTTTTACCCATTTCTACTTACTAGTTTCTCCCAAAAACTATTCTAAGACATTTAAAATACAAGAAATCATTTTAATACTTGTAGAAATTTAATTTTAATATTTAAATAGTGGCTAATCTTAAAATTACATTCATAGGATTTTATTTGCTCAAAAATCACATTGTTGCTCCTTTTAGTTTTCTAACTCTTTCAAAATTCCTTTGAATACCTTGGACACAAGATACAAGTTTTAAAACTAAATAAAACCAATTTCAAACCCTCAAGCTTGAAATACATATATATATGTTTGTGTCCATGTTCAAAAATTCCATTTAAGATGGAGGGAGGCAAGTCTTGAGCATTAGAGACATAAGGTGATAACTAGAAGTATAAATATGCAATGCAAGCTTATTTTAAGCCTTTAAGGATATAGGGTGATAACTTGAAATATAAACATGAAATGCAAATTCATTTTTAAGCTTTTAAGAATATAAGGTGGCGACTTGAAATATAAACATAGAATGTAAGACTTCAAAATATAAACATGCCATGGTTGTCCATTTTTAGCCATTAAACATAATATTAAAACCTCAATAACCAAAAACATCAAAAAGTATGAAGCTTTAACCCCATTAATCTTAACAAAATAAAGACTCTTCTCACAAAAATGAGCAATGGAAGAGCTTTAACGCTCAAAGGGCATAAATGAGCTTTAGAGTCTCTCATTTATGTGGTTCCAAGAATCTTGTTTCCCTTAGACTCACCATCAAGCTCAAAACAACCAAAGAAGAAAAAAATAAGCATTATTTCTCTATTTAAAAAAAAAATCAAAGATGAGTCTAGAGGTCGTAAACATGATAGTTTCACAACCATCATCAAGAAACTCATCATCAAGTCATAGCTTTGATCACAACCAAACCAAAAGAAAAGAGAGAAAAGAAAAGAAAACATAAGAACAAAATCCCTACCAAAAGATGTTTCTTGCTTGAAAGATTAGAATGCTTGTTCTTGTAAGAGAAGAAAATCTTCTCTTTACCCAGGGTATGTGTTTCAGCCAAGGGGAAAAGGAATAGGGGGAAGGATTTTTGTGGTGGTTTTGTGTATAGAGGTGAAAGCTTATGTGTTTGGGGTTTGACCTATGGTGGTAGTGTGTTTATTTAAGTTTTGAAGCTTGGATGTAGAGCAACAATGGAGGTTCTTGAAGAAGAAGAAGAGAGAATTTTTACACAACTTGGTGCTCAAGTTTGGCCAAAAAGGTTGATGGAAAGAAATGAGAAGTGTGAGTGTGAGAGTGAGAGTGTTTGAAAAAAAATCAAAATATGAGAGTGAAATGGGAGGGAGTTGCCGCAGCACATATGGGGTTGGGGGGATATTTGTTTGTGTTTTGTGAGTATTATGGTTGGGGTTAAGTGTAGGTTTAATTAGGGGAATGATTAGGAATTGATAATTAAGTGTTTAGGGCACTCAAGATAAGGTTAGAAAGGTGTCTTGCATGATTAACTAGGCTAATCCCAATTAATTCAAAATTCAAATGCAACATGTCCCTAATCTTAAGGAAAGTATGAGAGATAAGTACTCTTTTGTCCCTTATATTTGCTTTTTGGTTTCACAAAGTGCTTTTGTATCTTTCTCACTAATTTTTTTTATTAAGAATAAGATTAAACTTTCTCTAACAATTTTTGGGTCTTAATTAACTCAAATAATTAATAATTAGTTAGAGCATAATATTTCCTATATTCCCTAAATTACTTTACTTAAGCTTAACTAGCACCAACTAAGGCACAATGGATTGTAATTACCGATTTTCTTTTGGTTATAATTATGTGTTAATTAGAATTAATTTATTTTAATTAGAGATTAATTTCTTTAATTAATTAGACAATGGATAACTAAACAATTCTGATTTAATTCAGTTTTCTTAGTATTTTGAGTGTATGTTTATGTTAGTTGTTGTGTTTGATTTATTTAAAAGTAAAGGATTTGAGTGTTTTAAAAATTTAAACTCTGTCTGTAATCAAATTTCAAGACATAAATTAAAATAAAATTTACTTGGATGAGTGGTGTATGAAAAATAGTATTTAATTATGGTCATGGGTTGATTTAATTATCATTTAGTGCCTTTATATATAAAATTACCTAATTATCCTTACTTACCCCTATCACATTACACTTATACCTTTCCCCACCTACCCAAAAAAAAAAAAAACTAACCTCTTTTTAGTCTTGTACAGGTGCCCCCATTCCCATTACTTTTCATTTTTTTCCTCCTTTTTTCCAAACCCACCTCCACCTCCACCATTCCTCCATTCTCTTCTTTTTCTTTTAAGCTTCAAGAACCATGGCACCCTAAGCCCAATTCCACCTCTATTCTCTCCAAATCCAAAAGCCCCATCCCTTGGAAGCACAAAAATCGTAGCTCTACTGTTGCTTGGGAAGAAAGTATTTTGGCCCTTCCTCAATCTTTGAACCTTCCAAGACCTGCCCTTTTTGGAGATCACTTTCAAATTGGCAGGGACTTTTAACAACCTTATCTTTTGTTTGATGTTTGAACTCAAATGTAAGGTTTAGTTGTTCTTTGTTTTGGTGACATATATGAACCCAAAAATGTTGTGGAAGCTTGGTCTATATTCTCTTAACATCGTTCATATTGCGGCGTGCTACGTATCACCATCCTAGTGTGAGTGTAATACCTGGCATGCAAATATTATCTGCTTCGAACCTAATTGGGCACCCATACAAATAATTTGTTCTTCCCCTTTAAGCTGGGAAACGCGTCATATGGGGAGGTATCTACACCCTTATAAGACATGCTTTGTTCCCTTCCCATTAGGATGGATGGAATTAGTCTCACATTTCATTAGGGAGGGAACAAAACATGCCTTATATAAGGGTGTGGATACCTCCCCATGTAGACGTGTTTTCCTCTTGAGAGAGGGAAGAGTATTGTGAGGAAGGCCCAGTTAGGCCCAAAGCGACTATTTGCATTCCTGATTTTACACTCACACTAGGGACAACAATATCGTAGCTTGCCCAGATGTGATAGATATTCAGGTGGTATTAGAGCCAAGTCTCGGGATCTATGTGCTAGCCAGCTTTATGATGTTGGCCCCACTAGGAAGGGTGGAACTAGTCCAACATCGGTTGAGGAAGGGAACGAAGCATGCCTTATAAGGGTGTGGATACCTTCCCCATGCAAACGCATTTTCTCCGTGGGAGGGGAAGAGCAAATCTGAGGGGCGCCCAATTAGGCCCCAAAACAGACAATATTTGCATGCCGGGTGTTACACTCATACTAGGAATGGCAATATAGCGTGCCCAGATGTGAGAGATTTTACAATTTCTAATCTTTTTCCTGACTTGTAAAAAAGAATATGGATTTGTGAACTCTTATTCTTCACCTTTGATTTTCGGCCTACATAATGTTCAGAGGATTGGGTCCTTCATTCCAATTAGAGGGAAGGAATGGATATATGGTGGCTTAAATTATTAAAACTCATTCTTGAAATAAATGGTTGCTTGAAATTTCTCATACGTAGAATAAATTCCTAAGTTTATGTTTGATTTAAGGGATGTGATGGGTAAATAAATTTAATTTTGTGTACATGTGCAGGGTTTATTAAAATGAGATGATGTGTTCATATAAATTATGAAGGAATTACCCTGTTGCTAGAAAATTCCTGTTGGGACCCATTCTCAAGTTGTGAATCCAGTTTTGGTGTCTTAGGAGGTTGAGTTTAGCTTTGCATGCTTGTATAAGTGATGTTTTAGGTGGAAAAAAAACAAGTTATGGAATTATGTCAAATGGTTTTATGTGCTGGGATTTTACAACACTAGTTCTTAGTGTTAAATTATGGTTTTGGCTTGATATAGTAGTTTGAAATTCCACCGACGTATTTTGAACTTACATAGCATTGTTTTATTATATCATATAAAGGCTTTTAGATAATTTATCTATTTGTATTGTTCATGTTTCTTCTTTTATTTTGTGTATATTATTACATGTCATTAAAAGTAAAGAAAGCAATTATATACATATATATATATATATATATATATATATATATATATGTGTGTGTGTGTGTGTGTGCGTGTGTGTGTGTATTATGAAGATAAATTTATGTCTCCTAATAATTTATGAGACTTTTGTTTTATGTTGTAAAATAAGATGCAAGGAAGTTGAATTTAAAGTTTAAGTGAAGTTATTCCCCTCAACGTTTAAATCTAGCAACAACTAGTTAGGTTGAGCTTATCCTAAGTGATATGATTTGAAGTTTAGGTGAGGTCTGAATCTCCAGGACGATGATGCGGTTGGTCAAGGTGACATGAGAGAGAATGATATATTAAATGAACTGAAGTTAATATAAGTGCTAGAGAAGGTGTCATGTCTTGTTCTTTTACTCCTTCATGCAAGTTTCTTTCTATGTGAATTTTAATGTGCTAATAATGCTATGTTCTCTAGATTATTATTTTGTTAAATCAATATTTTTTACAAAACTTAAGATATGAATGACTTCAAGACTTTTATTTGTGAACTAATTGAAATAAACTAAATGATGTTCACTTATTTTATAATTAAACGAAGTGACAAGAGACAACAACAATGGCACTTGTACGTTTTTATTTAATTATTGAGATTCCTTTAGATTCTCACCCATTTTCCTTTTCTGTGTCATCTTCAAATGAGCCAACAACCAGATGTTGGAGTCCTTTGAGTCATTGGAGCAAGACCATGCTTAGAGACTTTATTATTGTTATCTCTTGCATATTTTGTATTTGTCTCTTAAGCATGTAGATTGTTGATACTAATTATATTTTCTTTATTTTGAGATTTCTATACCTTATGGCTGATTATATTTATTTAGCCTTATCCTGGCTCTTAGGTAGGATTTATTTATGGTTTGTTTCTTATTAGGATACTAAGTTATGATCATGTGGTCTATATTAGGTGTGGTTATTCCTTCATGGACCCATGCTCTCCTATGATATATTAGTACTTTACATACAACGTGATGGCACATGTTGTTACATGTTTATGATATTTAGGATTTGTTCTGCTATGTGCTTATTATAATGGAAATGTTGTTTCGACAGGTTGCGTTAGTTTTAATTATGCATTAATGAACGAGGCTTGTCGTTTTAGCTTTTTTTAAAAAATATATTTTATCCACTATTTTCTACTAAAAGTATTTTCAAGTAAACTAAACATCCAAAATCAAAATGTAAGAAATTTAATAATTGGCCAATTATGACATAAACATAAGAGGTTAATAATTAGGTTGTTACAAA
>JAMLFY010000003.1:31231083-31411969 GCA_030441495.1 Dalbergia oliveri | reverse complement strand
CACCGTGAGGTCCGTCCTCTCCTCCTCCACGCGAGCTTCGTTGTGCCTGAAATCAGAACCTCCGCTCACCTCCCCAGACCACCGGTTGCCGCACCTCTGCTTGGCGTCGTCTTCGCGAACCTCGCACGACTCGCCTTTCCCCTTTTCCCAACCCCACGCAAAGCTTCTCTCCCTCCCGCCGCCCCCGCCGCCTCCACCCTTCAATTTTGGTCCTTCAGTTCGAGAAATAATCTGAAGCTAGGTATGCAAATTTGATTGTTGCTTTTCTTTTAGGAACGTGTGTTTCTCTTTTAGGATCAGCACCCTTTTTTGTTTGTTGGTTAGGATTAAATTTTTTTTTCCTTGATTTTTGTTGGGCTTTTTTTTTTTGGGTCTTTGTGATATTGGGCTTTTATTTTTATTCCTTTTTGTTTGGTTATGTTGGTCAGGATTTTTGTGCTAGTCCCCATTTTGGTAGATGTAGATTTTATCTCTTTTCATTTTATTTGATTTATCTTTTAGGACTCGCAAAAAAAAATCATAATAAATAAAATAATAAAAATAAAAATATTTTATCCGCGCAACGATTAATAGTTGTGATTGAGAGGTGAATGCTTCCTTCATGAACTGTTAAATTGTAAGGGTTCATTGAGTAGTCTAGACTAACTCTAATCCTGAAACAAGATTTCTCTTTTAATAAGTCATCAAGTCAAAAATCCTCTTCAAAAAATAAAAATAGATCAACACACTCCTCTTTTTATTCTCTAATAAAACCCACCGAACATAGAATCATTTTCTAAAGAACTACGTGGCTTTGAGTTCCTCATTGTATTCAAGGATACGTAGGAGGGAATTCCCTATCAAGCCAAACTTTAAATTTTCATAATTTTGTCTCTAATTATTGTTATTTTATTTTATCTATTTGTAAATATTTGAATTTGATTTTTGTTATTTATTTGTAAATATTATATTTGTTTATCTTTTTGGGTAAATTTTATATGCTTTAAGTTATTCTATTTGCACAATTAACTTTTGGGTAAATTTTATATGCTTTAAGTTATTCTATTTGCACAATTAACTTTTGGGTAACCGTTTTAGGAGTATACTGATCAGGTGCTTGGGTTTAATCCCAACCCTTCCTGATACATAAATAGACTCCTTACTTAGCTCGTTTTAGCAAACCAGTTAAATAATTTCTACAAAAAGGTTTTCCAACGTTTTGATAATTCAGGATACATAGGGTGAAGGACTCTTCAATGGAAGAAGATCACAATGTAGTATCAGGTTTAATTGCACACAACAATAAAAAACAAAACAAAACCAGAAACTACACCATCCAAGAGAGCAAACATATGCTCCTACTTGATTAAAAACCTTCCAATAATCCCAACAACATGAGTAATATTCAATACCATTATTTTTAATACCTTTTATATTAGAAATATTGGAAAGCAAAACCAACATATAAGACAAATGAAATAAAAAGTTAACATTCATAATTGCAATTAGTAAGGAATAATTAAGACTCAATAGTGGCATTTGGAAATAGGAGCAACAAGATTTTACCGTCGCTTGAAGTTTCAAGCCATGTAGTGAAGGTGGAACGTGACAACCAACAAGAGGAAGCTTCCAATAGACAAATCCGCAACATAAAGCGATATAGATTCCGTTTAGTTCAGACTTTTTGGTCCGTTTCAGTTTGAGAATAATTGGAAGCTAGGTATGCAAATTTGATTGTTGCTTTTCTTTTAGGAACGTGTTTGTCTCTTTTAGGATCACTATCTTTTTGTTTGTTGGTTAGGATTAATTTTTTTTCCTTATTTTTGTTGGGCTTTTTTTTTTGGGTCTTTGTGATATTGGGCTTTTATTTTTATTCCTTTTTGTTTGGTTAATGTTGGTCAGGATTTTTTGTGTGCTAGTCCCCATTTTGGTAGATGTAGATTTTATCTCTTTTCATTTTATTTGATTTATCTTTTTAGGACCGCAAAAATCATAATAAATAAAATAATAAAAATAAAAATATTTTATCCGCGCAACGATCAAAAAGTTTATTGAGAGGTGAATGCTTCCTTCATGAACCTTAAATCTAAGGGTTCATTGAGTAGTCTAGTACTAACTTGAATCCTGAAACAAGATTTCTCTTTTAATATAGTCATCACAAAAATCCTCTTCAAAAAATAAAAATAGATCAACACACTCCTCTTTTTATTCTCTAATAAAACCCACCGGAACACAGAATCATTTTCTAAAGAACTACGTGGCTTTGAGTTTCTCATTGTATCAAAGGATACGTAGGAGTAGAGGAATTCCCTATCAAGCCAAACTTTAAATTTTCATAATTTTGTCTCTAATTATTGTTATTTTATTTTATCTATTTGTAAATATTTGAATTTGATTTTTGTTATTTATTTGTAAATATTATATTTGTTTATCTTTTTGGTAAATTTTATATGCTTTAAGTTATTCTATTTGCACAATTAACTTTTGGGTAAATTTTATATGCTTTAAGTTATTCTATTTGCACAATTAACTTTTGGTAACCGTTTTAGGAATAGATGTATCAGTGCGTGGTTTAATCCCCACCCTTCCCTATACATAAATAGACTCCACTCAGTTGTTTAGCAAACCAGTCAAATAATTTTTACAAAAAGGGTTTTCCAACGGTTTTCCTTAATAAACCTTGGTGGCGACTCCAGGAAAATATTTTTCAATAATATTTTTCACGCCCTCACGATCCCGCGACAATGGTGATATCAATAAACCCATAAAAACATATTCAGTAAAATAGCCATCTTGCTACAATACATATTTTCTTAATAAATCATTTCTCAAACATGTGAAACATTTTCCATAACACACAACATAGCAATCATGGTCCTATACATTTTCCAAAATTCACTCTTTCATGCTATCATCATAAATCATAATTTTTCTAGCTTGACATGATCATGTAAAATCATATCTTATACTTTTTTGCATCTCAATTTTCATGCTTAACAAACATATCATGCATCAAACATAATCATAATGGCAAAATAATGCCATGAGCTTGAACCCACTCACCGTTTGAAGTCACGAGTATGTGCACCACCATCTCTAACCTGGAGAGCTTGGAAATGACACCAAGAACTGCCATAGAACAATCATAACTCTAGATTAAACTCTAATACTTTCTAGATAACTCTAATCTAACTCCAATAATATTGGGGAAGCACCCCCACTTGACAATAATGGAGACTAACAACAATCCAAATCAAAGAACAAGGAACGGGGAGGAAGGAAAGACAAAAACCCATAAATCTCTTACCTGATCTTGAAGGAGAAGGATTTGGGTTAGATTGAGAGAGAAAGGGTTGGAGAGGGTTTGGAAAGGAGGGTTTGATTTGGAGAGGGAAGCCCAAGCATAGGGGTGTTTTAAAGGGTTCGGGAGCTCATTCATAAAAATTGCATCGTTTTGCATCGTACGGACATTAGACACGTTTGCGAATGAGTAAATCTTGCTTGGAGCAAACCTGAGAAGCAATCACTCGCGGAGTGATATATCTTGCATACTGAGACTCTGCCTTGCCTGCTGACTATAGAGAGTTAGCAAGTATAACTGATGCAGGAAGTTGTTACTAGAATCTTGGGAGGAATAGCACCCAATTGCATCTGGGCGTCTCAATGCTCATTTATTTACAAATTTTAAGTTAAATCATTAATTCTACTTCCCATTAACTTTAAAACATAAATGTAAATAAAAAAATAACCTCCATTTGGATTCAAATAAAATATCAAAAAAATCAAAATCCCAACAAATTAAAATCCAAATTTTGAGTTTTAGTTCAAATCTAGGAATTTTTGAGATTTTAAAAACTTGGAGGCTAAAAACGAAATGTTTAAGGGTTTCGTAAAATTCATAAAAAATCACTCTTCAACTCAATTTCCTCTAGGAACAATTACCAGGACTTTTGATCTCAAGAATGTTATTCTAACATAAAGCCCTCCAAGGAGGAGTACTATCAAGAACTTATTGAAGTTTAGGACCCGTGGGCCTGGATTCTAAGGCTCAGAGAACTTGTCTACTCACGTGTATATCTGAGTATTAAGTTATGGGCCTTTAAGAACAATCAAGGTCAAAGACACCTAATCAACAAGAAAACATAGAGAAGCCTTGAAAGAATGCCCAAATAATGTTGTTGAATGCAGAGATAATCAAGATACAAAGGGGAAAAGATTTAGAACTTAAGTATAAGCAAATGTATTATGATGAAGAGAAATGAAAAACACAAAAGAGCAAAGCAAGATCTCATGCTCCATGTAACAATAGCCATAAGTCTGCATGGGACAAAGGAGTATGTGTCGGTTTGCTACAAAGCTACAAATATACATGACCAAAAATAAGCAAAGTTATATATGAAAGTGATGAGTAATCTGGGCCTTCTTAGGTTTCTATGATATGAAAGATGCCTTAGTCTCATTTCCCGTTGATTGGGGTTTAGAATGGGCAAAAAGATGGACTTTTCTTTCAAATGTCTAGAAACATTAGCAAATGCGAAGAGTTTTCTTAGATTCAAGTTCAATTAAGTCCTTAGAAATCACAAGATGAGTAAGGCTTAAGCAAAGACGTTGACTAGAGATCACAAAGGTTCTTGGACTTTACAAGGTTGATGAAGACACCTGATAAGCCAACTTGAGGAAGTTTCAAAGGAAAAACATTGGAAGAAATCAAGTGATTCATATATATTGAAATGGCCAAAGGAGTTGCATGTCATTCTCTTGTTGCTGATGCTCAAGACACAAGGAAGCTTGGAGAAGTCTCATGTGTAACGCCCCAATTTTTACTGTCATTAGGAATTACGAATTACCGTAGGTAAATATTATATAAAATTTGAGACCAAACAATCCTTAATAAAGGAATATAACGTTAGAAGAGAAGTTAGGAGCAATTCGTGCAAGTATTGCAAAACCCGACCTGACGTGTAAAATGACCAAAATGCCCTGAGGTTATTTTACTCAGAAAATGAGGATCGTGGGCCCCACCCATCCCCAAGGGGATGTTTTGATGTTAATAAGGGATTGTTTGTGTTATGTGTGTTAATAGAGGAGAAGAATCCTAATTTTGAGCTTCGACGTGCGAAATGACCAAAACGCCTCGCTTTTTAACTCGATTTGCGTGCCGACTTAGCCGAACCTCACTAAAATGTGTTAAAAGGTGTTTTTAAGCCATGATTAACCATTGGTTAAGCTCGGTGGTTCTGGCAATTTTTAAGTAAAATGACGTTTTGCCCCTGTCTTTGTGCAGTTTTACAAATTTTGAGATTTTTGATTGCTAACGAAACCTAAGCAATATTAGGCTCAAATTAAAGCTTATTAAATTCTAATTATTAATCTAGAGTCAAAATTATTTATTTAAATTGATTAGAACCTAAAATTGCTTTAAAACACTCAAATTGCTTACTAATTCACCTAAGCCCTTAACCGTAAATTCTCTAAATTGCATGAATACCTTGCCTACACCTAAATAATACATGGAACACACAAAACCCTCTTCCATGAGGCTGTAATGCATGAAATAATTCAGCCATAATCATTAGAATTATTGCAAGATAATGCACTAAAACAAAATGCCAAAAAATTCCCTAAAACATGGCATAAAACATGCCTTAAACAAGAAATGATTTTCCTCCCTTTGTTCCCCATGAAAAATCCGAAAATTATGCCTCCTCCTCTTGTCCATACATGAACTTAAATCCTCTATAAATAGGCATGCTTAAGGAGTCTTAGATGCTTGCTCAAAATTGTACACATTTCTAGTTTTTCCAAAGCACCAAAAGCTCTCATTTCCTCCTCCTTGGCTGAATTCTTTCTTCAAGTTTTCAAGAATATTTTCTTTCATTTCACTCCAAGAAACCAAGTTCTCTTCCTTTCCTTCAAATCAGATTAGGTAGGGAGTTGTTTTTAAGTTTATTTCTATGTTTTGCTAAGTGTTGTTCTTGGTTCAAAATGATGATTTCATGGATTTTCTCTAGTTTTTCCATTTGGTTTTCTTCTTCCTTTTCTTTAACCAATTCGGCCATATGGCCTAGGTGGGACTAAGATGATGGCTTGATGATGAGGACCTTGAAGGTGGGTTGTGAATCCATCACAAGTTAGGCCTCTAAAGCTTGAAAGTTCCACTTGATGCAAAACTTTAAAGAATGATGTTTTTATGATGATTTTATGATCTTGAGTTTAGAATTTGAAAGATGTATTTCTCACTTTGTCTTGTTAAGATATATATATTGAATTTGTATTTCTATAAAGTCTTGAAGAGCTCTAGTAAAGAAATCAAATGAACTTGCATCCATGTTTAAGTTTATGCCTTGCATAATCATGTTTACTTTCTATGTCATCACTAAAATTTCAAGAATGAATAAATGAACTTGCATACTCATGTTTAAATTTCCAAGTTTGCATTTCATGTTGTCACTTAATCTCTAAAGATAATAAAGAAGTTGCATCTCATATTTATTTTATGTTCTCACTTTATTTTATAATGGCTAAAAGAATCAACGCATGACATGTTTATTTTTATGTCATCACCTAAAGATCCTAGAGCTCAAAGACTTGCCCAAGTATCACAAGCAAAGAAATAAGATTATTGGAGTTAAAGAATTGATTCTTTAAGAAGTCTTGAGATTGGAGCTTAAAAAGATGTAATAATAATTCTCTTCTCCCTTCACCTGTAATGCGGATTACCGCCGCTCGTTTCTTAGATTCTCTTCTCCTCCACTGGTCCATGCGACTACGCTTCAGTTCTTGCATCATGTTTATATTTCAAGTTCTTGCATCATGTTTAATTTTCAAGTCATCACCTTAAATCTTAAAGATAAAGAAATGGATTTGCATATCATGTTTATAATTCCAAGTTATCACCTTATAATGACAAGATTAAAATGAGGTTGCATAGCATGTTTATGATTCTAAGATATCACATAAATCTCTTAAGCTCAAGACTTGCTCCTTTTATCTTAAGTGAGAATTTTAATTATGAAGATTCTTTCAAGTTTAGCAAAAAGAATTAGTTTCTAAAAAGTTTTAAAGCTTTGCAAGGATTCTACGGGAAACTAATATTTTATGTTCACTTAAAATGTGATTTTATACAATTATATGAGGTTCATGATTTGGCTTCTAATATGAGATTAGTACCAATAAATGATGATGATTTAATATGTTTGGAGTTGTGATAATTATGGTTTATTGTTAAGAGAATGATTCTATGCATGTTAGTGACAAAACTAGCTTCCTAGAACAACGTAAATCTAGAATTTACCTAGTCTTTGACCCCTTTAAATTTATCCAATGCCAAATCTGTTTTAGTATGTTATAATTTTGTCTAAGATTAGTTAGCCACGAAAAACTTGGTATCAATTAGTGTAGGATTTATCGAACACTAAAAATGAAACTAGTAACTAGAAAACCGTAAAAGCAAGATTTTTTTTTAGAACTCTAAAGAATGAAATTTATGCATTCTGTCCAGAATTATCAACAATAAGAACCAGATTTTATTATGTTTAGATAAGGGAGAATAATTCATAATTGGTTTAGTAATTAATGTTAGCATCGTAGGGAAAGCGGTAGCAAGAAAGGGTTAAAAATGCAACTTCTAACACATCGTAAAACCTTAAGAATAACTTACTGCCTATGCTGCCCCATAGAGTTTAATAATGTTCCTAAGCCTTATAATTAATTGTAATAATGGTAATGAATCCCTTAGATGCATAATTAATTAGTTTGGCAATTGAGGTTACCCGATTCTAGAGTTTCGGTTGTTTAAGAAAGTTTTCAATAAGGATTTATGATGATGCCTCTTTGATGTTTTAAGTGATAAGTCTATAAAGTGATTTGATGCTTATTAAGTATTTGATGCCATTGAATGATTTCCTAGCTTGCATGTTATAGTTGTTGTTGCAAACAATGAAAATGCTTATGCATGAAATAAAGAAATAATCTCTGTTATTTAAAAAATTACCTTTGTTGCCTAAGAAAGTGTACTACTGTAAAAGTGTAATTTGGAAAGGTTCTGGCTAGGAAAAACTTGGTATTTAAGCGTGTCCATTGTGACCCACCTCTCTTTCCTGGAATCTCCAGATGCATGATTTCAGTTATATATTATTCCATCATAAGACTATAAATGAGAAAATGTCATGATGATTATGAATTGAATTATGATATAACATGCAAAGATTTAATGGTGACTTAAATGTAAGAGGAAATGATCCTTTGGACCCATCAGACTATAGGTGGTGAAAAGGTGATCCTAGCCCCTAACCCATTCTCTCAAAAGGGTAGAGTCGAAACTTTAACTTATCAAAAGGGATAAGTATATGCTAGTGACGACTAGTAAGGTATGAGCTCATAACCTAGATTACTCCCAAAAGGGTGGAGTATAGGGTGGCCCAGGAAAATGATGATGGAAGTAACTTTAAGTCACCTAAGGAACTAAGTAATGCATGATGTAAATATGATGTTCTTCTATGCATAGTATTTATGATATGATGATGAGAAATATGATGTTCTTTTATGCATAGTATTTATGATATGATGATGAAGAATATGATGTGTTGATAAAAGGAAAAGTTCATTATAAACATGACATGCTAAGTTTATGATGCATTATAAGACGCATGATTAAACGAACCTCGGTAAAGTATATTTTCGAACTTAATAAATCAATCTTAGCATGCTCACTATTTCATAATGAAACCGAGGTTCCTGGGGACGATGATGATGACACAATGCATCATGAGGTGAGTACCCTACGAGATTCTTTTATAAGTTTCTCACTCCCTATTTTTCTTTCCATCTCGTCTTCAGAAAGAGGAAGTGTTCGTGATTCACATTGAGGCTTTCACCTGGTAGCTGAACTTGATCCTTAGTTTCACTCGTATATTTCAGATATCTATCCCTATCCCTGGAGTGTTATTACTAGGTGCCATTAATGGATGTCCTTCCATCCATATATTATTTATGTTTTGTTAGATTGCCTACACCTAGTCTTATTTTGTTGGTAGGCAAAATATCTATGTGATATGTAATTATGGATGTCATATGATGGAGCCAATATGATGTGTTTCTTCATGATATGTCTATCGTTTTCTGCTTTATCGATTATCGTTCACGTTATGCGCGGCTCACGTTTTCAATTATGTTTTAAAAAAAAATGGCTCGTAATTTCACTAAGTATTTTCAAAGCATGATTAAGGAACTGAAGCAAAGAGTAAAGTCTAGTAATTAATCAGATACTGCCTAGGTGTATTGGGTTAATTATTAGGGTGTTACATCATGCCCTCTACTTACCAACAAGTGCAAATGGAAGAACCAAGGTCAATATGCATTCTAATGATAGGTAATGAAGAAAGAAGGGCAAGAATAAAAGACATTATGCAGGACTACGACATGTGGAGTATGCACAATAAGAAGAAGCTACTGCCTTCTATTTTGCAAAGGGGCTATTGTTACAAACCCATTTTCCTGAATCATTTTAAAGATGTAATTAAAAGGAATTGGTGCTGGCTTAGGAAAAGATGGGTCCTAGAATGAGCCCATGAGTGAATGGGTGCATGGATGAAGCCCTATTAAGGAAGACACTTGGTTGGTTGATTTGAGGGCCTTGGGAACTACTCCCTTCGTGGCCTATTAGGCTTTTGGGCCTTGCAATTCCCACAAAGGGCATATAGCCTCACTAGGGTAGTTCGAGAGATGGTAGGAAGCTTCCCCTTTCCCCAAAGACAAGTATGCCGTGTAAGTGAAGAAAGGAGTGGCCCCTTGGAGAGAAACCCACTTCCAACAGGAAAACCAAACCTTAGCCTATGACCCAGTTACAAAACACCCCATAAATGGTATTGTTTTGCAACCACAACCAAGCAAACATTCCCTTTTAGCTACCGTAAAAGCCCATAAAGTCGTCACTTGACACCTTGTCACACAACACATTGGGAACCTTTAGCCCAATAGTACACACAGACATCCCATCCACAGTTGGCAAGGGAGAGAGTATCTTCCTTGGGGACAAAGGAAATGAAATGTGGAGCCCATACACACACAGACACACATAGAGCTCCCTATTAAAAAAAAAACAACCAACGCACGATCTTAACTCTTGATAGCATCCATACATGATGTTCATCCTCACACAAACAGAGAACCACCCCTCACGTGGTGACACCCCATACATGGTGAGGGTGACCAAGAACCCCACTTTTCCTAAAACCAGGAGAGAACTTGAGAGAGGAAATTGAGACGATGTCACCCATCTCTTGAGGCTAGTAAGTTTTGTTTTATACCAAGGCCACCTAAGAGAGTTTGTTCTCATCCTTTGTTATTTCTTACATTCTCCTCATAAGCTTAAAAATCTAAGGATTAAAGCTCTGCTTAACACCTTTAGTCCTTCCCAAAAATCTAGTATAAAACACCGTATTTTAAAAATTTGTTCATAAGAATTTAAAATAAATTAATAGTTTACAAACATATAACTTTTAATGAGTTTAATTTTAATTATTAACAATGTAATTTTTTTTGCACTATTGTCCAATGAAATTTTTCTATTTACATGAACTTTCAAATAGTGTAAGAATCAAAATATGTTGGTAAACAATACGATGTTGGTATGCAAGTCAAAATAAAATTTATAGATTGAGAGTAAGAGTCAAAACTCAAAAATAAAGATGAGACAGAAAATCCAACAAAACAAAATGATTAAATCTTACTTTAATGAATGGGATCACATTAAGCAAACATGCATAAAAATCATAATTTATGATTTTTTATTCAAAAAATGAAAATAAAAATGCAATTTGTCTGGCACAATATCACTAACGAGAATAATGGTAAAGTAAGAAGAAAATAAAAAGGATAAAAACTCATTCACTTTGGAGGATTCATATCCTAAAAAAAAATATATTTGCTCATCTAAAAAAGGGATTTGACTCTTCTATAATAAGGAGACTACTACCATGTAAAAGTGAGGATTAATTATGCTTGAATTATTTTGTAAGATTTACACATAATATATACATAATAAAAATTATTAATCAGATGATAATTACCATCTCATTTTTATGCTTTATTAACTTTATTTCCAAGTCCTGCGTATGAACAATGAGACGAGGTAAGTCCCGGCAAGCAGTATCGGCCCGCTCCACACTCTAATAGCGGTGAACACTACTGCTGCGCGCACGCATGCATATAACTTATCTGACGGACAAGAAGTGTCAAAATGAAAATCTGCCCTCGACGAAACGCGAATAGATAGATAACGGCCGGGGCAACGCAAATACACGACACTACACGACGATTTTAAGACGCAGCAATCACTCAGAAACCTCTTTCCCTCATATCTCTCTCTCTCCATCTCTCTCCCTTCGGTTAGGGTTTTTCCCAATTCCCATGGCCGAGGTCATCAACATGCCCACCGATTCCGTCGACAGATCTCCCTCCTCCTCCGCTCCCCCTCCTCCTCCGCTCCCTCCGCCTCCCTCTGCCTCCGCCGCCACCGACGATCTCCCTCCACCGCCGCCCCGGAGGAGTCACAGGGACAGGAGGGACGACAGGGACTTCGATCGCCACCCTCACCGCCGCGGCGGCGACTACTACGACCGGAACATGTCGCCTCCGCCCCCGCCCAGAGACAGAGACAGGGACTTCAAGCGCCGCCGCAGCCCTAGCTCTCCCCATCGCGACCGCCGTTATTCTCCCGCGTTGCGCCGCTCGCCTCCGCCTTATAAGCGCTCCAGGAGGGGCAGTCCCCGCGGTGGTTATGGTCCCGATGACAGGTGATGCAAAATTTTCCTTTCTCCCTTAATCGTATGTATGGTTTTAGTTCGTTGAACTGCCTTCTCACTAAATTGTAGCTGTTACAATTTCTCATGAGATTTGTTACATTCTAAGTTATGGGGTAATCTCTATGTTATGTTGAAAAGATTGCAGATTAATGCAAATCGATTTTTATGGAACTTTGGCCACCGGTTCAAGGCTGGGATATTGTTTATGTGTTTGTTTTTTTGGAGGAAATTGTTTTCATTTGTTGACCATCTTGTTCTTAAGTATGGACTGTGGGTGTTTTTTGTTATGCCCTAAAATGGAGAAGTTTAAGGAGGAAGTTTGTCATGGAGTAAATGTTGATGGTCTCACCTTATTTGGTCCGTATAATAAATGACTATTAAGTGTTAATGCTGGAACCCTAAAAAATTTCTAACTCACAGTCCCTGGTTTGTGCACTTCACTACTGCTGTGGTGCTGCTGCCACAGCCATCTCCAGTGGCAAACCCTTGTGGTTCCACCTTTGTAGCCCAAAGCTGAGGTCTCAGGGAGAATGCCACATCTGAGGCCTTAATTTCCCATGCAGTAGCTGTGAATGCTGAGCTGAGCCTTCTCTTACCATGCTGTAGCCATGAATGCCCGTGGATGTTCTCCACCGTGGAGAAGGTTCCAGCACTTAGCCACTGCAATGTGATATTTCCCTATCCATTTGGTAATGCTACCATACTGTGCTCAATCAATGCAACATTGGGGATGTGAAATTGGCATTGCTGATTGCTCTGTTGCAACAGACAGTGGAGGTTGGTGAAACTATGAAAGATTGTTGGAGGACACTGGAAATCATGAATGAGCATTGGCCTGAAAGAGTGTGAGAGGAAGTTTTACCCTAGTTATAAGTGGGGAACGATTTAGCCTCAAATTTGATGGAAGTTTTACTCCCCTTCAATTTTTATCTTTCTTTTATTGAAATAATGCAACTTATATGATTGTAACTTGACTATCTGATGATGAATTGTTATATGTGGGGCAATTTGGTACTGTATATTCTCCATCATGTTATTGACAGTGTTTCTATGAGAGGCATAGGGGATGGTATGATATTGTTATTTATGTTGTAATGGAAAAAATCTTTTGGATAGAATGTTCAACATGTACATGTTTCTCCCTTTTAGTTGAATTTAGTTCCTTTACTTGCTTTTCCTCCCTTTATTAACCTAAGTTATATACATCACACCTTCTCCAAATCATTTTTTCCTCCCTTATAATCCGATTGCAGCAGGTTTGGATATGATTATTATGGTGGGTATGAACGGGGAGTGGGTGGAAGAGCTGGTTATGCAGATGAGAAGTCTTATGGCAGGTTTGGACATCGTCCTGCAGGTGGATATCAAAATGGGATTTCTGGTATGTTAATAGTTGCTAATAACTGCAGTTTTTCCTGTATCACATAAATCTCATTTTATCTGAAGTATTATTCTAGTCATTTTTCCCATTATTTTTGGAACTAAATATCAAACTTATTTCCTCTTACTTTTGAATCAGAATATTTTTATGCATAACAACTTGAGTTTTTTATTTATAAGATTTTTTGGTTTCTTCATTTCATGTTATCAGTGGTGTATTGGTATTATTATTGATTCCATTTATAAGTATATGGGTACATGTACTCATACTGGTAGAGTTATAGGGTGAGACGAACCAATTAATTAATGAGACTGGAAGATCAGAACCATTTCCATTATGTTCTAACTCATTTTCATCAGAACCCCATTAAGTGCATCAAGCAAGCATAAGATACCTAATATTTCAAAAAGTCAAGATCCAGAATTCCCACATTTACCCTAATCACCAAACAAGTCAGAGAACAGTTAAAACCACTCTTAACAATTAGCAATACAGTTTTATTTTCATCAGAGAATAAACTTGGACAAAGTCCATGATTGCTACCTCACCAAGAAATGCAAAACAAACAAGATCAGAACGTCAAAACAACCTACAAAGCTCCACAACAAAGAAGCAAATAGGGTGCAACCTGAGTTAGGCTTTCTGCCTTTATGCTTGAAGGGATGAAGTAGCAGTTAACACTATTTCATTTAGTAGCAAACAAAACCAAAAATTAGCTGTACCAAACTAAACCAAGCCATACCCAAGCATACCTGAGAGAAATTCTGAAAAAAAGGTATCCATGTGTACCAACTGTGTACTGATACCAGGTACATATCCCTTGCAGGCATGGCAGATGTATAGGAGTGCTCATGCACCCTTGCCTACTAACAGACAATCATGTTTGGGCAAAGATTCAATAGGTGTAATATTGATTTTGTCTGCTTGTTGATTGGTCAGTGAATGTTTCGTGCAGAGTCTAAAATATTTTTTCTGTTACCAGTTTTCTCCAAATATACTAGATAACAAGATTTGGCCATTTAGTAGCTGTCCTATTGTTTATTCATTGTTCTTTGTACTACTGATAAACATATGGGGTTGGTTGGACTGCTTGATATGGGAAGGTTAACATGTTTTTTAAAAATTTATTTCTTTATTCTTTATTCATTCAGAAAAATTTAGCAATCAGCATTCAATATTTTTTACATCAAATTTTCCATTATACAAGTTTCTTATTCAATCAGTGAAAAATGTTGATTTTAATGAGTATAGCTCCTAAAATGCCTGATCTATAATATTTTAAATACAAATTTTTGCATTGAAATGCCAGGATAACATGCAAGATTTCATCAATATAAGATTGCTAACTGTCCCCTGTAGATGTTGCTAGTAGAGTGACATGTGTTTACCTGCATGTGTTATGTGTAGAATCATAACTACTCTATACATATAGTTTAACAGTATTTTAATGGTAGTAAATAGGGGTGGCAGTTGAATTGACTATCTCATAGGCCTTGGCTTGGCTTGGCTTGATTGTATATGCAATACTTAGTTGTGGTTGCAGTTTGTATGTGATCCTACTATGAGCATATGTTGTGTACTGGGGTACTGGCACATAATAGCCGATGGCATTAGTAAATTGATTCATTGCTGCCTTTCTTTGTGTTTCTGGCTGTATTGTTAAGTAGTAAATTTATAGTTCTTTTCAAAATATCACGTGACAATTTAATGATAATTTGTTCTGAATTTGTTCCCTTGAGAAATAGTATCTTTTCCTTTTCCTTTTCTTTTGTGCATTCTAACTTTAATTATGGCTTCATCCTTGGTCAAAGGTCAACCGTGCAATTGATTCTGAAATTTAAAGGAAACTAAAATGACAACTTTATTTGAGTGATACCCAGATTTAAGAACAGAAAGTTTGGGCTTTTTGTCATGTGCAAAACAGAAAGTTTGGAGTGAATACAAGAAACCAACCATGTTTAGCAACTGCAAAATCATTTTAAATTTTGTTTATACATCATGTTAAACACTCTTAGTCTACCACTATAGTGATAAATTAGTTCTACAACTGTTTCAAATAGTATATCAGGCAAGAAGTCTGAATGGAATTCTGTTTGTTTTCTTTTCCCCTTTTTCTTATCCATCAAATTCTTTTCTATTCAATTCCACACATACCATTGAAGTCAACATTTTTCGCAGTTTGTAATTCTTGTGTGTTAACTGACACACATGACTATTCAACAGGAATCAAGTAAAACATAATCTGGCAAATTACAGACACTTTAGTTGAATAAGAATTGTTTCAGCAGACCATTCTTTTGAAAGTGTTCTTAGATTTCATGCATTCGGAAAACTATTCACCCTTTTCTTTTGTTCAAAATCAGGGAAAGCTTAAATTTCTTCCTTCCCTTATTTTCATTTCACGCTTAGCTTTTCTCCCTATATTTTTCAATTATTTTGGTGAATTCCTGATGTTGTGTAAAATTGTATTGTCATTGTCCACTTACCTGAAAAATAGTACATCCTAACTCTTATGCGATACCAAGATTCAAGTGTCAACCCTTTTTCTTTTTGTGATAAAGTCAGCTTACTCTCTATATGTTCTTGCGTTTTGGTACTTACTTTTCGCAGATGTGGAATGAATCGTGGTTATGCAGACTTACCAAGTGGTGGTGCACAAAGGTCAGCTTTGTAATTTTCCATTTTACTAAACCACAAATGAATAAATATGACCGGCCATGTATCAAGCGTTTCTTGTCTAATATAAATGAGTAATTTTATAATTGGAAGGTGCTGGAGTACGGAAATATGGCAAACATGCCAATATTCTCCTATAAGCATAACCTTTCGGGGCTGTTTAGGAAATATGGCAAACACGTGAATGTTCTCTTCTGTTTTGCATAGTTTTCTCTACGCAATGTTCCCAGTACGGGTTTAAAACTAATAATAATATAGGACTGGTTACCTGCAAATACCTGCATTTTTTTTTCTTTTTTGAGAAACAGGTTACTGAGTTTCTTTTGATAAAATCAATTAGTACTTTTTTGAGACTTTTTCCGAAAGTTTATGCAAATGCACCCATTATAATGGGTCTCTTATGTTTGTCTGTCTTGATCATTTGATGCAATGACTGGTTTTCTGGACAAAACTCTGGACAGAAATTTTGCAAAACTACTTTATTTCACAATTTTCAGCATAAGAAGTCCCCAAGTTAACTCAGAGCTGTGCTAAATGCCTTCACTGGCATTGTATGCTTTTTTGCACATGGGGATTCAGCTGTTGTTTACCACCAATTGAAAGATTTTCTGCACATAATCCATGTATACAAACATAGTATCCTATTTCCCTATCCGAGTGTGATATAGTTGAGAGCCATAAAGGTAACCGAATAGATATAGTGGTCTCCTTAGCTTACTGTCATTGATGGGAGTGAGTAGTGGGTATCAATTATCAGCTGAATGCTTAATTTCTTTGTTACTGGTTTGGGTTTTGGTGATGGCATAATGTACCCATAATTTTGAATTGCCTTAACATAAGTTGCACTATTATAATGTCAGGTGTTGATTGTAATAAACATTCTTGTCCTTGTCAACTAATGGTAGCATCAACTGTTGCTTCAGCTAAAGTAAAGAAAATTCTTTTCAATAATCTTTCTGAACTTAGGACCACCCAGCTCAATATTCGTCTGTCTTGCCTCTTTTTCTAGTCTGGTATTTTGTTTTCAAGTTTCAACATATTGAACAGTTGTGTTCTGTCCTCATTGATTGCATGTCTAATCATTTGATATTCTTATACCTAACTGTCAATGCATCTTCAACTTTGAGTTTTCTCAGTAAATAGTGAAAGTAACATACTAGATCTGTTTGAAATGAATGTGCTAGTTTAGCTTCTGTTTTCATTTCTTGTTTTTTGGTCTGTTTTTCGTTTTAAGGATTTTGTGAAAAGCAAAAATGAAAATAGGAAATAAGATTTTCTTTTTTCATTTTTTCAATTCTGAAAAATAGAAAACAAATTGAAAACAAAAAATGGAAACAGGAAAAAAAAAATAGAAACCAAACTAACCTTCTATTCCCTTAAGAAAGAGGACTGCAAGGGGGGGGGATGTTATGGACGTTGGCTGGAAAATGATGATAATATTATTGCTGGTTTAATGATTCTATGTTGGCTTGATTTTACTTTTTGATGATAAGACGTTTTGGTTAGACCATGTTAACAATAAAATACTCGAGTTGTTTCAGAGAAGGGTTGATGTCATATAAGCAATTCATTCAGGAGCTTGAGGATGATATACTACCAGCTGAAGCGGAACGTAGGTTAGTACTGGAAAATAATGTCTTCTAAGTGTCAAAGCATCCTTGTAACGCAGGAGTTTGGGGATATTCATTGACAAATGACTTTTCCAATTGATTTTTCCAGGTATCAAGAATACAAATCAGAATACATTTCTACCCTAAAACGAGCTTATTTTAATGCTCATAAGGATGAGGACTGGTATGTTTTCTTTGTACTTGTAAAATTTGTAATATAATTTGAATGCTTATTATGTGAAGTACAAATTACCAATCTAATGTTCTTTCCAATTTTTTATTTTTTGGTATAGGTTGAAGATAAATATCATCCAACAAATTTACTTACAGTCATTGAAAGGTGAGGTTTTATATGGATCTTGCAGGCTATTGAAGAACTGAACATGTTATCCTCTTAATGTTGATGAATCGTGTACTTCTTATTTTCGTTGAGTATATGGTTACTAGATTGGCTAGTGTATTAAAATTTCTATAGGATATCTATTAGAGACAAATTTTCGAAAGGACTAATAGTGTATTAGAGGAAAAGAGTTAGGGGTAGTTTTGGGAAGAATTGTTGGCTGACTCAGTGATTGCAGCTGATAGTCGTGGGCTAGGGCCTTAACGGTTTTGGGGTAGAGGAAGAGTGACTCTTGCTGAGGCCTAGTGAGGGTTGAGTCACGTGAATTCTGTTAGAGGAAAGGAATTAATTGGCTGCTAGTGCGTGAGAGGGGATATCTTGGGCTATTTTGCTGTTTTAGGCAAGGAGAGGTTGAGCTGAGTACTTCTGACTTTTTCTCTTCTTTTGCTACTATTGTTCTTTCTCCTTCAATTTAATACATACTCGTACATTCCAGTATCTTGCCTATTACTTGCTATTCCTATTATTTGTTGCTATTCCTATTATTTGTTGTTTCCATTATCTTTACTTACCTATTACTCGTGCATTCCAGTATTTGCTTACCTATTACTTGCTATTCCTATTATTTGTTGTTTCCATTCTTCCTCGCTTGTGTGAGCCTTTCGCTGAACCTGCAATATGGAAAATAGAGTGGACGAGTTGGAGAAGGCTTACCGGGCAGTGCGCTTGCTAAGGGAACCCGCCTAACTTCGGTCTCACGATCACCGCCAATACCATTACATTTTCGGGTGGAATTGGAGGACTGATGGAATGGGGGTATCGGATGGGATGGGGGTCCCACCACTCACCTCCTCCCCATTGCATAGAGGCTTGTCATTCACGGTCTCGTGACCGCGATGAATGGGACTCCCCCACTCCCTTGGTGGTCTTCCTCCTCACGGGATCATGACTCTTGGCATAGTGTACCATCGAATTCGAGCCGTGGTAGTCCTTCACCGCACCGCGAGATTGTGACAGGAAGATGGAGCTTCCCTTGTTCTCTGGTGACGACGCTTTGGGGTGGTGGCTTGTGAAGATTGAGAGCTATTTTACAGTGAATGGGATTGAAGGAGAGGCGCCTATAAGTGGTTGTCTTGGCTTTGGAAGGAAAAGCCCTCAATTAGTTTCAAGCTTGGGAGGAGCAGACTCTTCCATCATGGAGGGCGTTCAGGGAAGGGCTCTTATGGAGGTTTCAGCCATGGGTTGTCAAAGACCCTTATGGGCCCTTGTTGAGGTTGAAACAAGTGGGCTCTGTTATGGACTACATTGTGGAGTGTGAGAAGGTTTCGGGCCCATGAAGCATGTGGATTGCGAGATATTGAAGAGGGTATTTCTTAATGGGCTCAAGGGAGTTTACGGATGAATTAAAAAGCCCTGAATTGGGCTCCTTGGCTGAGATGAAGGATCGAGCCCTTGTATTAGAAGAAGAAAGAAACAAGGAATGGAGGAGTGGAGGGGTGGGCCTAGTGGACAAACCTCTGGTAGCCTAAAGGACTGACAACACGTGTTGCTCCACATTTTTCAACCTCTCATTTCTTCAAAGGTGAAACTCCACGAATGGGGGGACAAGTGGTGGCACGAAGGGCTTTGCAGGATAGGTGGCGGAGTGGAAGACGGACAGGAAGAGCTCCAAGATAGAAGTCGCAAGGGATTATGTTTCAAGTGTGGTGAACGATGGGGGCATGATCATGTGTGCAAGCTCAAGCACTTTCAGCTGGTGCTCCTAGAAGATCTTGATGAGGGAGCTCAACTGAGGAAGTGGAGACACCATGGGGGAACCCGATGACTGAGACGACCCTTGCTATGAAGTCACTCCTTCGCATTCAATATTCTTCAAGGTTTCACCACTCCAATAAATCCTTTAAGGTGCGTGGTAAGATCGTGGAGATATTGGTAGATCCTGGAGTTGAGGGTAGTTTCATCTCGGATGCACTTGAAAAGAGGCTCGCACTAGAGGTTACAGGCCTACCCTTCATCATGGAGGTGGGCACAGGGAAATGCGACGTGGCTCGGGGGTTTGTGAAAACCTCAAGATCAAAGTGTAGGGACCCGCATCACTCAATTGTTCTTCCAATTGACATGGGAAGTGTTGACATGGTTTTGGGTTACGACGGATAGCGAGTCTAGGGATATCAAGGCTAACTTCCAGAAGCAAAGGATTCAATGGAAGGATGGAGGGGGATGACATTGCATAGAGGGGATCCTTCATTGAGCAAGGCCCGTGCATCTTGGAGAACTACCCTGAAGGCTCTCCAGTAGATGGAGAGGTATTTTGTCACCCCTTGTACTGAGGAATCAGTCCTGAACTAAGGGAAAAACCACTTGAGAAGCATGAAGTGCCGAAGGAAATTCAGAAGTTGTTGAAGGAGTATAGAGACATTTGCCAACTTCCAGAAGGACTACCACCATCACGGGTTCATGACCACGATCAACTGAAAGAAGGATAAGCTATTCCACGTGTTGGGCCTTATAGGTACCCATATTTTCAGAAAAACGAGATCTAAAAGATTATTGCTGAAATGTTGACTTGCGGAATTATAAGACGTAGCACCAGCCCTATTCTAGTTCGGTAATTTTGGTCAAAAGAAGTATGGCAGATGGAGGTTTTGAACAAGGTAACCATTCCTTGACAAGTTCCCTATCCTAGTGATTGATGAGTTATTAGATGAATTGGGTGGAGCCCAAAGTTTTTGAAGTTGGACCTGAAGTCAGGGTATTAACAGATCAAGATGAGGGATCGAGACATTGAGAAGGCAGAATTTCGAACCCATGAAGGGCATTGCGAATTCCTTGTGATGCCCTTCGTGTTGACCAATGCACCTTCAACATATCAAGCTTTGATGAACCAAGTCCTGAGGTTGTATTTGAGGAGATTTGTTTTAGTCTTCTTTGAAGTCATTTTAATTTATAGTAGAACGAAAGATGACCATGTGGGGCACTTGCAAAAGGTATTGGAGTTACTCAGGTAGCATTGTTTGTACATAAACCAAAAGAAGTGTTCTTTTGCGCAATCAGAGATAGAATATCTAAGTCCTGTTAATTCAGGAAAAGGAGTATCAGTAAACCTGAAGAAAATAGAAGCCATGATGGCATGGCTAGCTCCTACAGACCTGAAAGGATTGAGAGGGTTTTTAGGTGTCACAAGATACTATCGCAGATTTGTTCGGGGATATGGGAAGATTGCTTGGCCCCTGATGCAACTCTTGAGGAAGGATAGCTTTCAGTGGGGGATGGAGGCTCAACTAGCCTTTGAGAAATTGAAGGAAACCATGACTTTCTTACCCGTCTTGGCAACTCCAGACTTTGAGAAAACATTTGTGGTAGAAACTGATGCATCAAGGAAGGGGTTGGGGGCTGTCCTCGTGCAAGAGGGACGCCCAATAGCCTTCCTAAGTCAGAAGCTGGCTGAGAAAGCCCAACACAAATAAGTTTACGAGAGAGAGCTAATGGCCATTGTAATGCCTGTGCAAAAATGGAGGCACTACTTATTGGGAAGACGATTCATTGTGCACACAGACTAGAAAAGTTTAAGATTTCTGGTGGATCAGCAAATCATGGGAGAAGGGCAGCAGAAGTGGGTAACTGAGTTGCGAGGCTTTGATTTTGAGATACAATATAAGGCAGGGAAGGAAAATGGAGCTGCTGATGCAGTTTCCAGAAGGGTTCATTTTGATGCGATCTTGGCTGTGACTTTTCAGAATTGGGAAGGGATCAAAGAAGAGGTTTAGGCTAATGGAAAATTCAAGGGTATCATTCAGGGATTGATTTAAGGGGCTGAAGTGCTGAAAAGAGGGAGATTATTTTGTCAAGGGAGGCTGGTCATTCCCAAGGATTCCCTGAGAATTCCTGTGATTTGACGGGAATTTCATGACTTGGCCATGGGAGGTCATTCAGGGCTTTTTCGCAGCTACAAACACATAGCGAGCTTGGTTTGGTTGGAAGGCATGAGGAAGACAATTCAGAGGTACATCCAAGCTTGTGAAGTGTGCTGCAGGAACAAGTACTTAACCTTATCCCTAGCGGGACTGCTTCAACCGCTACCCATTCCCTCACAAATCTGGGAAGATATCTCCATGGATTTTATTGGAGGACTCCCTAAGGCACAAGGTATGGATACCGTCTTGATAGTGGTTGACAGGCTCTCAAAATATGCCCACTTTATTGGTTTTGGTCATCCTTTCTCTGCAAAAGATGTGGCTGGGGTGTTCATCAAGGAGATAGTGTGGTTGTATGGGTTTCCCTTGACCATTGTCACTGACCAAGACAAGATTTTCATGAGTTCTTTTTGGGCTGAGTTATTCAAGTAGGCTGGAATCAAATTAAAGTACAGTTCAACCTATCATCCTCAAACGGACGGACAAACTGAAGTTGTAAACCGATGCTTAGAGACCTACTTAAGATGCTTCAATAGTTCTAAACCTAAGCAATGGACCAAGTGGCTAAGTTGGTCAGAGCTTTGGTTTAACACCACTTACCACGCCTCCACAAACACGTCCGTTCAAGGCCCTGTATGGCCGGGATCCCCCTATCCTAATTAGAGGAGATGTGTCACCCTCTGTAGTGGAAGAGGTGAATCAGATGCTGGCTGAGCGGAGCGCTATGTTGGAAGAGCTTAAATGGAACCTTAACAAGGCCTAGGATAGGATGAAGCATTATGCTGACCAGAACAGAGGGAAGTAGAATATGAAGTGGGAGAACGTGTGTATCTTAAGATTCAGCCGTATGGGCTGATGTCCCTAGCTAAACGCGTCAATTAGAAACTGAGTCCTAGATATTATGAACCCTTTGAGGTGCTAGAAAGGGTTGGAAAAGTGGCACTTAGACTACAGCTTTCCCCAGATTCATTGGTGCATCCTATGTTCCATGTGTCTTTATTGAAAATGTGCCTTACCCTGAAACTAAGTGCCAACCTCTGCCACCTGGACTCTCGGAAGAATGGGAGTTGAAGCTTCAGCCTGTTGAAGTGCTGGCCACTTGAGTGAATAGTCAAGGAGATGCTGAAGTGTTGATCAAGTGGCAAGATATGCCGGAGTTCGAGAACACTTGGGAATTGGCAGCAGACATACATCACAGTTTTCCTCAATTCCACCTTGGGGACAAGGTGGTTGTTCAACAAGGGGGTATTGTGAGACAAATTTTCGAAAGGACTAATAGTGTATCAGAGGAAAAGAGTTAGGGGTAGTTTTGGGAAGAATTGTTGTCTGACTAGCAATTGCAGCTGATAGTCGTGGGCCAGGGCCTTAACAGTTTTGGGATAGAGGGAGAGTGAATCTTGCTGAGGCCTAGGGAGGGTTGAGTCATGGGAATTCTGTTAGAGGAAAGGAATTAATTGGCTGCTAGAGGGGGGTAATATCTTTTCTTAGGCTATTTTGCTGTTTTAGGCAAGGAGAGGTTGAGCTGCTTAGTGCTCTGACTTTTTCTCTCTGCTTTTGCTGCTATTGTCTGTTTCTCCTTCAATTTAATACATACTCATACATTCCAGTATCTGCTTACCTGCTGCTTGCTATTCCTATTATTTGCTGTTTCAATTAATAGCCAATTATAACTTGTGTGGTTCATCACCTTTTAGGAGGAATGAAAGTGCTCGACAGCTGGCAAAGGACTTTTTGCTGGATCTGCAGAGTGGAACATTAGATATGTATGCTATTATTCTCTCTCCCTCTCTCTCTCTTGCGTTTCTCTTTCTGCCCTTCATTTTCATGCTGTCAACTCTTCCTATAATGCATAATTTATATTACAATTGATGCAGAAATCCTGGTTTTTCTTCATCCAGCAAATCAGGGCAGGCCAGTGAACCAAATTCAGAGGAGGAAACAGACACTGGAGGTAAACGAAGAAGACATGGTAGGGGATCTGATAAAGAAAATGATTTGTCAGCTGCTCCGAAGGCTCATCCTGTCAGTTCTGAACTTAGACGAATACAAGCTGATATTCAACAGGCTCAAGCACTTGTTCGTAAGCTTGATGCAGAAAAAGGGATTGAAGATAATATTTTATGCAACAGTGATCCCAATAATGATGATAAGGTTCACAGTGGATCTGTGGGTCCCATAATAATTATACGGGGCCTAACATCTGTTAAGGGGTTAGAGGGTGTTGAGCTATTGGACACACTAATTACATATCTTTGGCGGATTCATGGTATAGACTATTATGGCATGATTGAGACTAATGAGGCTAAGGGTTTTAGGCATGTGAGGACAGAAGGATCAGGGCATGAAGAAACAGGTAAGTCAGGGTCTGAATGGGAGAAGAAACTTGACTCATTTTGGCAGGGGAGGCTGAATGGTCAGGATCCCTTGGAAGTAATGACTGCTAAGGAGAAGATAGATGTCGCAGCAGTTGAAGTGTTGGATCCATATGTTAGGAAGATTAGGGATGAAAAGTATGGATGGAAATATGGTTGCGGAGCTAAGGGCTGCACAAAGCTTTTTCATGCAGCAGAATTTGTGCACAAACATCTGAAGCTAAAACACCCAGAACTTGTAATGGAACAAACTTCAAAAGTGCGTGAGGATCTATATTTTCAAAATTACATGAAGTAAGTAATAACTGTAGTTTCTTTGGTTTTGGGTTAAAGTTGCAATTGTTGGTGGAAATATAACTTATAGTTGCCTTACAATTGTTGCAGTGATCCAGATGCTCCCGGTGGGATGCCTGTCATGCAGCAACCTCAGGTGGATTGCTGATTTTGTTTTTCCATTCAATTTATACCTAAAAGTTATATATTACAAAATGATGCATATCAACAAAACCATCATTTTGTTGTGTTAGGAAACCTTATGGTGTTGAAGATTTGTAGTTGTGTATCTCTCTATTGGGCATTATAGCAAACTTGGGGCTGAATTGTGTACAGCTTGCCAGATAGTGAAGTGGATTTTTACTGATAGAAACAACAGTGTAGTTCCTTACAAGAACTGAAAAAGGCAGATGTGAAAAAAAAGACATAAATCTAGTTTTGTGCGGATGCACCGAACCTCTAGCTCAAACTGTTCCCTTCTCTCAATTCACGCCTAGCTTGCACTACATACCTTTCCCTCTTATATTCACTCATTTGTCACCAGGAATCCCCCATTCCCATCTACATCCTAGCTCAGCATTTAGTTCTCCTCAGTGTGAATATTTTCTCTTTAGTATTCCATCCTTTCCACTTTACTCACGTGTTGCTCCTCTAATTCCCATCCCCTTCCATGTTGCGTACACATCAGAAATAGGGGTCTATGAGAAGCTCTTGGATTTTTCTCTAAATGCAGGCTGCAAGAAAACTGATGTATCAACCTTTAGGAATCTAATGGCTTAAACTTAGTGTTGTTTTCTAAGCAATATCATAGTTGTCTGAATTTCATATTCTTATCGAGCATTTTTGTTATATTTATAGAAGGACAAGCCTTTAAAGCGAAGATTAGGACTTGAGGGTCGGTTGAGAGATGATCGCGGTAATCGGCGAGATCATGATCGTAGTGACAGGATAAATGATGGAGATAGGCCTGAGAATTCCCCAACACGAGACAGGCAATCTAAAGCAATTGAGGTGGGAAACCTTGAAGAAACCATGTATGATACATATGGAGGACCTGGTGTACCTCCATTTGCCTCAGATATGCCCCCTCCTCCACCAGTGTTGATGCCTGTACCTGGTGCTGGGTAAGTTTTCCATTCCCATTATCATTCCTTTTTGCAATCTGATGCATTCTTCTGATTTCTCCAGTTTTTGTTGGCAGTGTATAGTTGTTACTGCTTATGTAATTTGTGACTTTATAGGCCTTTGGGACCCTTTGTTCCTGCTCCACCAGAAGTTGCAATGCGGATGTTAAGAGAACAAGGAGGACCATCGTCGTATGATGCCTCTGGAAGGAAGATTCGGTCTGGCCATCATATGGGGGGACCAGCACCAATTATTGCTGTTCCTCCAGCATTTAGACAAGATCCGCGGCGGATGCGAAGGTAAATGTTCTACATGGTCCTTGCTCATATATTTTCATGTGATATCTCCTCGTCGCTTCCCCATCCAATTGGTGATTGGTCCCTTCCCCACTCTGTAATCATCAAGTGTTTTCCTTTATATTTTGGTTCTTTTTACAAGTGCCCTGAAAATGCTTACTCTCACTTGACTCACTTCAGAGCCTGATGTTGAAAGCTGATATATTGAGATAGCCAGATAGCACCCTTTAGTTATTTAGTTATTTATATTTTAATTATTAAAGGGAAATTCATTAGCGAAGATGAGAAGGATATCTACGTAAAATATAGAACGTCTCTGCTAACTGATGAATGCAAATATCAATTGTCTATATGCAGTGTAGTTCAGAGACATGGCCAAATTCTTAGTTTTTGTCTTTGATTGACTGTATGTGATATTCTTACTTGGTATGGTGATGCAGCTATCAAGATCTGGATGCCCCAGAGGACGAGGTCACCGTGATAGATTATCGGAGTTTATAAATATCACTTAAATCCTGAGATGGTGTGGATAGGCAGACAGACTACAATGTCGAAAGCTGATCGTCTGTCTTTTGCCTTTTCGATGAGAATAGCAGTTTGTCATTCATAATTGGATCAGGCTACCTTCTTTTCTGTGACTTTGTTGCCGTAGAATCTTATTATCTTATTTGCGGAAATTCGTGTCCTGGGCATGTGACTTAAATGTTGTCTTTTTTCCCCCTCCCTTTTGCTTTGGGGACTTAGATATTGTTCTAGAGTTTGGATGTTTAGTTCTTGAATCAATAAAAAAAAAATCCTTTATTATTTAGTTCGTTACGCATGAATTTGTACCAGTTGATCCCATAATTAAATCTTAGAAGTGTGAAAATAGCATGTCTGTACCTTCATTGAAATCTGGATTTTTAACTTCTACATTTTTGGTGTTAAGAATACGTTCTGCAAAGATTTTAGAATCGTACGTGTTCTATATAAATACAAGGTAAATCTTGTAGATAATGGATAATGTATAGCCATTTTCTAGGAATTTAATATTTTGATTGACATACACTAACTACATGGTATAACTCATTTGGTATATCTCAGATCTAAGGTATTAGACAGAGTTTGCTAGCTTCACCAATGGCATCGGACATTAGAGCCTTGCAAGTTACATGGCCCAGTGCGATGCATGGAAATACTATAAATTTGAAATTAAATAGATGGAAAGTATGTTGTATTTCATGAAAAATTTTAACCTGTAATTGAGCATACATTTTCAAATATTTCATAGTATATTGTATTTATTGTACAACCTGCAACTATCCTTGATGTTCCAACAAAATTTTGACATTGTTCACTTTTTACTCTTGAAAATGCTAGCATATCATTGTCAATTTGCAAACACCGGTCTTGGCAAATATAGTCCAATTGTAGAAAGAGCTCAATCATGGAATTGTCTTCTTTGAAACTTAATTGGAATTGTTTTGTTATTTGGATTGTGTTCAACCTTGGTATCAAAATGACCTCTTCAACCTTGTTATCTGGAAGAGTCAAGCATTCACATGGTTCCCGTTTCTTCTTATTTGTAGTCTAGTTCCATTATATAGGTTGTTTGATTCATTTATATTCCTTAACATTATTAGAGAACCCATTCTTTGAAAATCAACTTGTGTGGTGGGAATCCAAAACAATTCATTCCATTTAACATCTCTTGTGAAAAAAAAAACATCCAATTCAGATTTCATATTCCTTTCTCTATGCAAATTGAACCAGAGCTCAAATGAATTCTTTCCTCCTAAGAAGGGAAGACATGATGTACTTGTTAATGTAACACCTAATAGAACCCAACTACGCTTAAGTTTGCATTTGGATTCTATTAGTTGTCAATTATGCTTTACGTTCATTTTCTTAGAAACTAACTTAAAAAATAATGGATAATTTTTTTCTTGTACAAATAACCCTTTGAAAGCTTAACCCTACGAGAATTGAAATACATAGTGCTTATGTAGATGATAATCAAAATTTCTTTACGCACTTAATTTAATAAAGCAGAATAAGGAACTAAATATAAAACTATCATTATATAAATTGAATTATAACTACTTAGTACATAATCCATATCAGGCCATGTTTCCACTTGGAATAGGTCTAAAGATAAACAATATTCTTGCTACATATAAGGTCCTAAATCTACTAGTCCTTTCATCACCCTTTTTACATAATAAAACACAAAGCATTGAGCCATAGTGAGTTTAGTGCCAGCGCGATCTCCTTTTGTAGCTAGTGCTCCCTTGCTTCAAGTGGATCCACCTACCTTTGATAACGATAATAGAAAAAAACATGAGTGAGAAATATAAGATTTCTCAGTAGAGTTCCTACTTGCACTAAACGTTTCATCGCTTCGTCTAGTCAATTCGGGTTTATTGTAAAAGGTAGACATATAAATTGTTCAATTACTAGATTTTCGCAAACGTAATTTCGCAAACGTAATTAGCCGAAGTGCAGTTGCTTTTAAACTACTCTTATAATATTAACAGAAATATCCATTCAGCCTTCATCAAGCATGCATCCAGGCTTATCATATAAAATAACTAATGGGCAATAACAAGTTAGGAGATGCATGCATTTTATGATTACCTATCCTCAACATTTACTTGATTTGTGATCACCATCTTTCTTTCCTTTCGCTCCCATTTCCTCACTTGATTAGATTGACCACTCTCAAAGAGCTAATGAGTTCATACCGTAGTCATCGCCACATAACAATATTAATACCTAAGGTTCCAAACCAACATGTGAGGGTTAGGGTACCACACCTTCGGGCCCTTTGGGCACCACGCCTTTGGGGTTCCATTGCCTTGTACATTCCTTTTTCCTTTTTAACACACATTATGTAAGATTCATGAGATTATGCATGACATTCCATTTTTCTTTCATTAACATTTCTTTCAATTACTCAAGCAAAACAAGTATAAGAGCAAGATGGGTTCAACATAATTGTATGTATGCACTTAACATTGTATACATCTTTGACTTGGTTTTGTCCTTTACTCACGATTGTACCAATACCATTGCCTTAAACCACCTCCATGAGGTAATGAGCTCATATCGTAGCTCACCACAAACTTTGTTCAATGGGAAAATCGAGGTGAAGGGTTAAGCAGTGAGCTTTTCCCGTTTATTATTTAACTTCACTAGTGTACAACACCAACGTCTTAATCCCCCTTTGATGGGTTAAGTAGTGACCTTAATTCCACATTTCCAGACTTTATTTTTATTCTCATTGAGTGACAACATTAGTACCTTAACCCCCTTTGAGGGTTAAACAATGAGTTTAGCCATTTATTATTTCATTTTCCATTTCATTTGAATTATGAATGTATGCATATCATCATGTAATTATAAATAAATCATGGCATACTCAATCATTCATCCTCATCATTTCATAAGCTCATCACCATACATTCTCATTACTGTATATCATTTCATGTAACATAGACAATATCTCATACCAAATAGTAGACTTTTAATGCAGGTATCACATTTTAACAATAGACTTTTCATGCACAATCTCACATTATACTTCATTCTTCAGTAAACAAGTCAAGTATGTTAGCTCTAGAACCCTTCAGAAGCTTCAAGATAAGATGTCTTGAATGACAACAAAACCTATTTAAAGAAATTTTTTTGAAGAATGATTGATGTCTACTTGAGTTTCTTGAGTTAGCAACAGGTTCTTCGTTAGCATAACATGGCTATTTTAAAACGTAAATAATTTCACTTTACATGTGCAAACATGTTTTATCTCATTTAAAGAGATGAGAATCAAGTGGAAGTGATAATTATATCATATTTTGAGCATATACATGCTTAACAGATTGAAGAAAATCATCCAATACAAGAAACCAAGCTTCAGGAATTTAGAAAGTATGTTCAAAATGAAGATATCAATTAAACTCTAAGCCAACATGTTCTACAATCTTCAATTATCATTTTTATCATCAAAAAGCTCTGATTGAAGACTAAGGATCAAAGTTTTATCAAGGAATTGAAACCGCACATTAGAAAGCTCACTTCAGGTGAAACGCTGAACTTTACTGAAAAAGGAGGGAAATTTTGAATTTCAAATTTAAAGTCAAACCCAGCTAAGACTAGCATGTCATCTTTTCTGCCAACTTGGTCAACCATCCTAACTTCTAGAAGGAAGAGTTCAGAACCATGATCAGAAAGTAAAAATGTAGTTTCTAAAAGGGTCTAGAAACCTCAACTTTACAATGGCTTCTGCAGATTCTGACAAAAGTCAAGCTACTTCTCTAGATTGCTTTTCCAAAAAACAATCAGATGATCAACACGTGTCACTTGGAACTGATCAAAGGCAATGGTAAAATGAAGACCATCTATAAAGAGATGCTGTGCTTTCAAAAGGAGAAGGACTGAGAGATTGACACTGCATAAATGTTGAAACTCTGAAATTTTCTCCTCATCTCTTGTAAAGTTCATTACATCTTGTAATCAGTTTTCCTTGGTTGTAAAAATCTTCTTTCTACACTCCTTATAGTTTATACGTTCTTCCAGGAAGAATCGTTAGGAAGAAGTCATTCAAGTTATCCCAGGTTCTTCTCTTATATCTTAAGGAAACTTGAGTGTAGGTTAGTTGAGATGCAAACTCAAACACAAACCTTTGTATCCTTAATCTAATAGTGATCGGTGTGAGCTTAGCTTGGAGCTTGGAGAGGCTAGTCAAAGATTACTTAGGCAACAGGAAGTTGATTTCCTGGTCACAGTGAGCTTGGAGACTGGTTAAAGACTACTCAATTTAGCTTGAAGAGGCTAGTCAAAGGTCTGGTTCAGCTTGAAGAGGTTGGTGAATAACTACTTGGTTTGTGATAGTGGTTGTCTCCTGGTCACTTGTGAGAGCTTGGGAAGACTATTGTAAAGATTCTGGGTTTCTAAGTAAGCTTTTTGAGTTGACTACATTCTGGAGCTTACTTTCTAATATTGTGCTTTCTCCAATATGCTTTTTGAGGTTTCCTTGAGATTCAGCTTCGCAAGATTTTCTTCTAAGTCTACTAGATCATCAGTAAAGTCTCTCATGAATTCTTTGAATTTGATGTGAATAGTGTCCTTAACACAAAGTGTCCTTTTATTGTATACCCTATAGGCTTTAGAGATTGAAGAATATCATAAGAAAATTCCATTATCAGACTTAGGATCAAATTTTGCAAGCTTGTCCTTGGTGTTAAGAATGAAATAGTTAGATCTGAAGATACGAAAATATGAAATGTTGGGTTTTCTTGCTTTCCATAATTCATAGGGAGTTTTTGGGGATTGGCCTAGAAAATTCTGTTTTGAATATAGCATAAAGTGTTGATAGCCTCTGCCCAAACCACTTTTGATAAACCACTTTCTAAGTGCATCATTTTAGCCATTTTCTCCAAGCTTCTATTTTTCCTTTCAGGAACCCCATTTTGTTGGGGAGTTCTAGGAGTAGAGAGCTTATGAGAAATGTTATGTTTTTCACAAAACTCTTCAAAAACATGATTATCAAATTCTCCTCTATGATCTAATCTAATAGAGGTAATTTGAGAATCTTTTTCATTACAAATTCATTTTGTAAAAACTTTGAATTTCTTAACCACCTCATCCTTAGAAACTAAGAGTAACCCATGTAAATCTAGAATAGTCATCTACTGTAACAAGACAATATATTTTCCCAGCAAGACTTGCAGTTTGGGTGATTCAAAGAGATCCATAAAAAAGCTCTAATGGCTTAGTAGTTCACACTACATTCTTATTATGGAAAGAAGCTTTGGTTTGCTTGCTTTCTCACAAAATCACAAGTGGAGTCCTTGTCATAATTGATCTTCAAAGACCATTAACAAGCTCTTTCTAGATAAAATCAAATTCATATGAGCATGTACAAGCTTCTTGTGCCACAACCACTTATCATCCATAATGGATGCAAGGCATTTTACATCTTGATCTAGAAGGTGATCCAAGAGTAACACATAAGTGTCATTAAGTCTCTTACAGATAAAATGACTTGTTCAGAAGTGGGATTAGTTATATTACATACATTCGCATTAGACAGGACATTGAAACCTTGGTCACAAAATTAGCTAATGCTCAACACGTTATCAACGCACCATCAACTAATAAGACATTAGAAATTTGGGAAGAGTCATCCTTACCAATGTTTCCAATGCCAGTGACCTTAACTTTACCTCCATTAGCATATTTTTACTAATCTAGAGTTCTTTGTGTAACACCTCAAAATTTATATAAAAAATTTTATTTGAAATTTATTAATTAGAATTTCACGAATATGATAGAATTAGACATAATAAGAATGACTTAGAAAAAATGAATAGTAACCTTGCAGGCTTAATGGCTATCAGGATAGCCAAAACCCTAGGATTGGAACCAAGTGATGCCTAACCTAAAAGATAGGATCAAGGTTATCAATGTTTAGGAATGGAATTTTCAAACCCGGAATATAATTTTGAGCAATATTTATTTTTCCAATTGGTATTTTGTTTGGTAAAATATGAAATGTGAGTTTCTACACCATATAAAATTTAGAGTGCAGTTTGCCACCTAACTAAACAAGTGTGCGGCTAGGGAATGGCCACACCATTGTTTTAAGCTAAGGATTATTTAGAACCACATAAAACAACAATTTTCATTACAAAGACATAATTTTGTGGTAGAAATAAATTCCAACACAACACTTGTAATAAATGATATAACATCACATTTTCATCCTTATTGCCACCAAGATTTTGGCCAACTCCCAATTTTAAAGCCATCTTCATATTCTTTTTCCTAAAACACCAAACCCAAGCTTGAAATCCTAGTTACACTCCAAAACTCCATAACCAAAGCATCAACTATCACTTACCTCTTGTAATCCCTAAATCAATCCTCTCTAAAGAATCCTCACCTCACTTCACCATCACTTGTAGCTATTGATCTTGCTATTTTAAAAGGAGGGTTTGATTGGTCTAGATAAAAAATTGGGTGCATAAGCTCTTGAAGAAAGCCAAGACAAGAGCAAAAGCTTACAAGAGCCAAGTAGGGTTTCTTTAACCTTTTTCTTTGCAAAACTGGTTCTAAAGTTATTTGAATGATTATACTTGAAACTTTTAGTTTTATTGGCTGCTTATATATAGATATTGATGTGTTTAAATGGGTGGAATAATTTGATGTTGTTAGAAAACTCTTTTTGTCAAAAGAAGTTGTATATTGTGTTTCTGAATCTTGATTTTGCGTAGACAGGTGAAATTATATGATTTTTCTCACTTAGTTAGAGACATGATTTTGAACTAAAATTTTTATAGGATAACATATGGAAGTATCTCTAGCATTTTTCTTGGATTCATTTGAAGACTTTTGCTATTTTTAAAAATTCAAAGAGAAGGTCATGGTTTTTACCTAACAGGCAATTTGTCTAATTTTGTTACTATATTAAATGATCGAATTTTGACTTGAAATTTTTATAGGATGTTGTGGACATCTTGAAGCCCAATCATGAATAATTATAGAATTTAATCTATTCATTTGATATGGTAATAAAATTGGGGTTTCTAACTGTTGACTGGAATTAGGTGGTTTTTGACCTACGAAATTGTATAATTTTGTTAATATAGCTAAGGACCTTATTTTACTTTGAAATTTTTAGAGGGTCTCATAGGCATATTGAATTATCTTTGAGAAATTATTTGCTCTATTCTGATGATGTTTAGTAATTTATTCATTTTTTCCTTTAAGGCTGGAATTTCGGACAGCATGATGTTATGCTGAAATCATAATTAGATGCAAATGAATTGATATCATGTATATTATGTGAGCTTGAAGATGATATTATGCATATAATTGTGAATACTTTTGACAATTGCGTCTACATGAGAGAAAGAATGATATTATGTTTTCTTAGGCCATAGAAAGTAAATCTGGTATATCAGGGAAAGTAAATCTGGCTAGGAATAGATCTGTGTTTGAGTTGAAGAAAGTAAATCCAATGATCATGCATATGAATGAGCTTAGACTTGAAGAAAGTAAATCCAATGGTCATGTATAGAATGAGCTTAGTCTTGAAAAGCAATCTATTACTTATGAGTGGAATAAGCCACCATGGATCAAGGGCCATGACAAGTTAAAGTAGCAATTGTCCTAAATAGTCATATATATAATGTGCTAAGTAAAATCATATATCCCTTTCGATATGTGAAGGGCACATAAAGGTGAGATCCGTTCGGTATGTCAAGGACACATAAAAATAAGAAAGATATGAGATCCCTTCAATGTACTAAGGGCACATAAAGATAAGAAAGATATATATGAGATCCACTTTGACATATTAAGGGCACGTAAAGATAATTTAACTAAAGACAGTCACTACATCATTCATATGCATACTCATATTAATTCAATTATTCATCTAAGATGATTTAGTTGATCTTAAGCATTATGAGATATGTGTACTAAGAGATTGAGTATTAAAAGAAACCCATTTCAAAATGATGATTTTGAACTTTAAAAGGAATCTTTGATATATGTTGTATGATCACATTTTTCTAAACAAACCGAAGTGGTTGGACGACGATGATGACGACGACATGGATTTTATTATCTATTTTTAGGGATACCCTAAGAATTTCGCAATTCTCACCCAATGTTGTTTGTGTTCCAGTGTCTCCACATTTGTTAAGAGAACAATGAGGTAGCTACTATGGAAGCTCAATATTTAAAGATCCTCATGGATTTTATTTTGTTACGTATGTATTTTTATAAATATATAAGGAGACGGATGTACATTAAAGCTCATAGAAAAGCCTTTTCTTGTATTTGGATTTGTATTAAATAAATACTTTGCTTTCTTCTTATATGTCGTTGTAGAATTACGAATTAGTTATTAGACGAATCAATCAAATATTCTATGGATACTTAAGTAAGGTCTCCTAAATTATAGTAACAACTCTAAGTCTAATGTCATGGCTTAAGGATGATGTTGTATTTGGGAGGGTGTTAAATTATGGTATTAGTTCATCCTATAGGACCTTGAGGAATGGACTGGCTATGCTTCCAATTTATAGATAAGTCATGTCTTGAACCTTATCTGTATGATAGGATATAAAGTTTAAATGTCTATGACAGTAGTGGTACTATAGTTGGTTGCTATCACACTTAGCATAATATTAAGCCTGATCAACTCAATATTTTTTGTGGGTGTGCTCAGGAACCAAGGGCAAACTAAGACGTATTAGGAATGCTTTTACTACGTTATAGGATTTGATTGTTACCTTTTGATTTGCTGTGTGTAGATTGTTTGTTTGATTTATGTGAACTATTTTCAAATCAATGTCAAATGAGTTTTGAGCGCAAATTTTTTTAAGGAGGGTAGTATTGTAACACCCGAGATTTATTTCAAAAACTTTATTAATTAGAATTTCACGAATATGATAGAATTAGTCATAATAAGAATACTTTTACTAGGAATGCTTTTACTACGTTATAGAAAATGATTGTTACCTTTTGATTGGCTGTGTGTAACTTGCTTGTTTGATTTATGTGAACTATTTTCAAATCAATGTCAAATGAATTTTGATGGCACAATTTTTTTAAGGAGGGTGAAATTTATTTCAAAAATTTTATTTTGATTTTATTAATCAAAATTTTACGAATATGGTAGAATTAGTCGTAATAAGAATGACTCAGAAAGTGAATAGTAATCTTGTGGGCTTGGCGGCCTTTGGAGGAAACCCTACAGGATTGAATTAGGTGATGAGATTGAGAAAAGATAGGATCAATGTTAGAAATGGTTAGGAATTGAATTTTAGACCTGAAATATAATTTCGGGCAATATCTATGTTCCTAGATATGGTATTTTTCTTGTTCGGTAGAATATCAATGTATAGTTTTTTTCACCATATGAAACTTATAGTACAATTTGCTACCTAACTAACAAGTGTGTGGCTAGGGATTGACTACACCATTGTCTTAAGCTAAGGATATTTAGAACCACATAATATAACAATTTTCATTACAAAGACATAATTTTGTGGTAGAAATAATTTGCAACACAACACATAATAAATGATACAACATCACATTTTCATCCTTATTGCCATCAAGATTTTGGCCAACTCCCTAATTTTACAGCCATCTTCATCTTCTTCTTCTTGAAACACCAAACTCTAGCTTCAAATCCTAAGTTATACTCCAAAATCACAGCATTGTTGAGTTGAGAGAGCTTAATTATATCTCATCTTTGAAACTCAAAAGCAAAGCACACATGCTCACAAAAGATAGATACTTTAATATTTCCTTTTCCTTAACGAAATAAAAAGTTACCAAATGCAATGCAATGCAATGCAATCAATTCCCAATCAACAAGAGTGCTAACTTAGTAACTCTATATTTTAGAATTTAAAAAAGCCTAAAAAAGAAGGGACCAAAGGCTAAGTGCGGTCACAATCCAGGCATCATTACCTATCAAATTATACCAGTATAAAATTAATGCAATATTCCGTAAATAAAATTACAATCTCAAATAATAAAATACAAAATAAAGCAAAATTGGGGGCCATACAATTCTGGGCAGAAAATAAAAAACGAAAAAGATATCAGCAAATTCTGGACACACCATCTTCCAAAGTGATGAAAATTCAGATATATGATATTCAGAGAACACCAAAAAAGAATTGAACTTTGGGTCATATTTGGGGTACCTGGTTGCTGAAAAAGGAACAAAACACTAAATAAAGAAAATAGAGAGATTTACAGGGACTACCTTTGGGTAACTAAGAAGAAGGCAGAAGGAAGAAAGGGCAAGCTGCGGCGGAGGCGTGTAATAGGAGGAAGCTGTGGCGGCGTGTAATCGGAGGATCCAGCGGAAGCCGCGGCGTGTTCGGACTTCGGAGGAACCAGAGCACATCTTCGGGCATTGCCTCCTCTTGAAGTGGTTCTTCACACACACGATCGATTTCAGAGGCCTGAACCTCCGGTGGTGCCTGTTCCTATTGCATCCCTCGAACGGGCACTAGAATTGGCGGCGGCAGAGGCCGACTCCAGTTTCGTGAGTGCCTCTGGCGACTTGAACTGGTTCCTGTGCAGGCGCATGTGCATCCGGAGGTTCGCGTCACGGTGGAACCCTTTCTCGCAGATCTCGTAGAAGTGGATGTGCTCTGCGAGGAGCTCAACGGCGTTGAGCTCCATGATCTCTTCATCAACGTTTTTAACACTGTCTTCAGCGGCTACGGTATCATCGTTCAGCTCCTCGATTTTCAAATCAAGAGCGCGTCTGGCATTTTCAGCGGCGGTGAAAGAGGAGGATGAGAGGTTAACCCTAGGGGGGATCTTGGGCGGTGGCGCGGGGGTGTCCAGGGGATCGAAGGTGCGGGAGAAGGAAAGGAGGGCGACGACATTCGCAATGGTGTGGTGGACGGTGTTTGAAGGGCAGCGTTTGAATGGATGAACGGTGGTGAGGGTTTCCCTTTCTTTGAACGTCTCTGAGAATGGTGGTGAAGGGAACGTCTGCCTAGTTGCCGCAGTGGCTGTTGAACTCGAACTGGTGGATGAGTATACGTTTGTGATTAAAGGTGTGGGGCCTGTGTGAAGTTGGGAACTTGTGAAAAAACCATGGAATTGATCGATGGAAGGTTTACAACTCAGAACTAAGAAGCAATTAAAATTAGTTTTTCATTTGTTAGTTTCAGAAAGAGGATATATTTTTAGTGGGAAATGAATTTTTAGTAGGAAAAACTATCTGGTGTGCTAATTAATTTAGACAACGGTTTAATTGTAGTGCCCATTAGAAACTAAATGGCAACGGTTTCACAGCATTGGCAATTGATTAAAAAATTGTTTCCATTTTGTAGAAGATACAACACCAGTTTGAACATGTGCTCTTTTTCCTCTAGGGCAACGTTTTTAAATGTTGCCTTAAAATTCATTGCCAAAATTCTATATTGACCAAATGCAACAATTTAGAAGCATTGCCTTTAAAAAATGTTGTCTTAGGCCTAAAATGTTGTAGTGTTTCTATCATAAGAAGGGACACCCACCTAACAAGTGTTTAACGAGAAGAAGTGGGTACCTAAATTAAAAATGGTTTTTGTTGCAAGTGTGTTTGGGAATACGTTAATTAGGACAACAAGTGGTACATGGACCAAACACATGTTCGAATCTAGAAAATGATTCAGAACCTAAAGCCAAAGAACTCTGGATGAGTTAAGTTCACTGATGGAGGTAAGGCCAAGGTCATAGGCATAGGAAATGTTAGTAAGGATGACTCTTGTAACACCCAAAAATTATTTAAAAATTAATTTAAGCTTTATTAGTCATAATTTCAAAAATCTGATAGTTTTAGTAATGATGATGACAACCTAATGAATGTGTAAGAAAAAAAAATTTCTAGGCCGAGTGTGAATAGTGACCTTACAAGCCTTACAACCTTGAGACAACCAAAATCCTAGAATTGAACCAGATGCTTGAAATTGAGAAATTATAGGATTAAGGTTAGAAATAGTTAGAAATGAAGATTTCATACTTGAAATTAATTTTCGGCAATAGTTGATTACCCGTGTACAATGTTTTACCAGTTCGGTAAAATTTCTGTCGGTTTTTACACCGAAAGAAAGCTTAATCTTCAAGATTTGGATAATGTTTATCCATTTAACTAACTGAATGACTAAGATTCAATATTGATTAACAAGATCAAATTTTAACCATCCATCTTATTGTCTTTTTAGAAAGAATTACCTAATTGACTACATAAATGCTATCTTTATATTAGGGTATATTCAAGCCACCAAACTTTGACATTTTTCTTGTCATTCTCCTGATGAGCAAAAGGAATATAGCCTCTATTTCTTTCCTTCCAAACCTCCATTAACAAGCTTAAAGCTTCAAAAATCATAGCCTAAAGTTGCTAAACACTTAAACTTCTTTTACAAAATTTACTCTACTCATCACCACCTACAAAACTAACCGATTGAAATTTTAATTTTTCACTATTTTTCACATTGATACCTCATTACCTTGCTGCCTAAGGAGGGTTTGAGGTTGATTTGGTGGCCTTGAAGTGAAGAGAAACCACTTAGAATATCCTTTTTGTAACATCCCCTATACTTTATGGATTAAAGACTTGTCCCCACAAATCAACTTGGTTTTTTAGCGTACTTATCCTCACTCACATGCTTTCTTGCACGCGATCACTCCCCGCCCTTGTCAGCCCTAGTTGTTACATGCCCACCAACTTCTGCTGGTTCGTCCCTTAACCACACGCCGGAGAGGTGTAGGCTTTGATACCATTTGTAACATCCCTTACTACTTTATGGATTTATGACTTAGCCCAAATCAACACGGTATTTTCAGCGTGCTTTGTCCTCACTCACACGCTTCATAGGAAACTTTCCAAAGGTCACCCATCCCAAAATTGCTCCAAGTCAAGCACGCTTAACCATGGTGTTCTTTAGTAATAGGTTATCGAAAGAAGATGCATCTTTGTTGGTATAGGTAGTACCAATCAATTCATATAAGCCATCCTTAACTATAGTCCTATACCTACATAGCCCTTAGGATCCTTGTCATTCTGTGTTTAATTGGTTCATTCATGTACCCGTCCGCTTAGAAGCTTGCCATGAGCTGCTCCTTATTTGTGCCTTCTTGGACGATTATTCCCCGCCTCATCACCTCCTGGGTGTTACATGAAATGTAACATCCTCTCAAGTACAACATTAGCTTAAGCCATGACATCAAACTTGAGAGTTGTTACTTATAGGTTAGCGGACCTTTCTTAAATATCTATAGCAAGATCAATCGAATCGTGTAGTAACTAAATCGTGGTTCTAGTAACATATATAACAAAGAAATAAAACATTCATTTAATACAAAGTCGAGTACAAAAAGAAACTCTTTTATGAGCTTTAATACACATATGTTCTCTACTATATTTACAGACATATAAATATAACTAAATACAATAGATACGAGTCTCTACTACTAAACTACTAATTCTCATTTAATCCTTTCTATAGCAGTCTCGCGGTTCTTTACATCAACCTACAAATGACACGGGAACACAAAACATAGGGGTGAGAATCCTAAAATTCTCAGGGGATCCCCAAAATACATAACAAAATCCATGTCATTGTTATCGTTCCAGCCACTTCGGTTTATTAAGAAAATATGAGCATGCAACATATATCAAAGGTTCATTTTAAAGTTCAAAAACCATTTTCCGAAGTGGATTTCTTTTAGCATCCACTCACTTAATGCATATATATCATAATGTTTAAGGTCATAGTAAATCATGCTAAGCAAATAATTCAATATGTTATGAGGATGCATATGATAAATGTAATGATCTTTAATTGCACTTGATATGTCAAAGGGTTCCCTAGTTTTACTTGTGATCATAGAACTCAACTGTGCATTTTCTCTTTTTATTGACATAGGAAAGACTTGGTTTATATCACATGGTATTTATAGTCGATCACATCTGAGCATTATGTATCACAATCCTCAAGCATGGCAACAATGGGAAATAGACTACTTATCAAGACTGAGTTCATTCTTATACGTGATCATTGGACTTCATTTTTTTCCTTTTCGAATCACACATAGATATATTCCTACGTCTATCGACTCATAATATCTCTAGGAAGTTCCTTTTTGCCTTCCCTTTTACCTAAGTCTTGTTTCGTTTTGTCCACATGTCAGAACATGCACGATTGAAGTTTATACATTTTCTTTTCTCATATAATTGAATTGTGTACTTTTCTTTTCTCAAATGTATGCATAAGCCACATGTAGGCATTCATTTACAATGTAATTCTCATAAATCAATCTTTAAACTATATAGCATGCATTCAAACTCATCATACTTGAATTAAGAGTCATTATATCACCAAATCAATACTTGAGTTCATTCCGCACAAATACAACCTATGGATTTCACACATTTGTAGCATAATTTAATTTGCATAACAAATAACCAATTCAAAGACTATAAAAATTATCTACGACACTTAATGAGTCCACAAGGTCTTGTAAAAACTTTAGAGCAAGAATAATTCTCTATGTTAACAAAATTAAACAAATTTGGAGGTCAGAATCTACTTGTTTTCAGTCACAGCCAAATGTCTCAATTTTATTATCCTATCAAATGATCATATAAAGTCTTGCAAAAATTCAGGGATGGACTTCAATATGTCCTCAACAAACTATAAAACTTTCAAAGGAAAAATCAATAATTTACTATGGTAACAAAATTAGACAAATTTATAGCTTCAATTTGGTTAGAAGAGACACTAACTGTCCAATTTTTAAGTTTTAGAAAATAGTAAAAATCATTTTTAAGACCCCAGAAAAATATTGAAAACACCTTAACATATTAGTTTTATCATATAAAATTTTCAGTCCATGAATCCATCTACAAATACTTCATAAAAATCGTGAAGCATAACCTATTTGCCTAAAACTATTCACAACAACATAGCTTAAACATATTTTGAGAAAAAAAGTTTTTCAACACTATCCAAACACTCCACCAAATTAAACCATCAATATCCATATATTATCAACCAATACAACCAAAAATATCAAATTAATTCAGTGGTTAAAATAGAAAAATGAATTTCAAGCAAAAGAGGTTTAAAATCCTTACTCTTTGGAGCTTTAGAGATCTTGGCTCAAAAGGATGCTCCAAGAATGATTTTTCTCACTTCAAACCTTCCAAACAACACCTAATCCCTCCCTTAAACAGTAAAGGATGATTTCTCAAGGTGGAAAAAGGGCGATGGATTCAAATTCTAATCGGTTAGTTTGGTAGATTTTGATGAGGGGTGTAGGTTTTGTTAAGAGGTCTTGTGATTTTAGTAACTTTGGGCAAAGGTTTTTGAAGCTTGAAGCTTGTTAATGGAGTTTTGAGCGAAAGAACAATGGATTCAAATTCTAATCGGTTAGTTTGGTAGATTTTGATGAGGAGAGAAGTTTTGTTAAGAGGTCTTTTGATTTTAGTAACTTTGGGCAAGGGTTTTTGAAGTTTGAAGCTTGTTAATGGAGTTTTGAGCGAAGAACAATGGATGCTGTAATTTTGGGTGGTTTGGCCGAAATGTTTGGTCTTGGAGTGATAAGGTTGGGTAGCTTATTTTTATCTTGATATAAATGTAGTATTTATGTAAGTAAAGTGTAATTTCTTTCTTTTTAGAAAAGAAATGATATGAATGGCTAGGATTTAACTTATAGTCAAAGAATGAATCTTGGCCATCCACTTGGCTCAAGATAAGTGGCTTACTTTAGCTTGGTGAACAAGTATATTTTTCTGTGTTAAAATCGCACACCAAAATTATACTAACTGGATAGATATTGGCTCCTGGGTAAAATATAATAAATGAAAGGTCAAGATTAAAACTTGCTTTTTAGGTTTCAATCCTTGCCATCCATTTGGCAAGATGTGATTGCTAGAAGTTGTTTGGCCACTAAGTAACTTTTACTGGATTAAAAATCACACATCGAAACTCTACCGAATGGGTAGAACACTATACCTAGGTAATCAAACATTACCTGAAATTATTTTTCAAATATAAAATCTTAATTTCTAACTACTTCTAACCTTAACCCTATATTTTCTCTTTGAACATCTTGGTCTGAATTTAGGGTTTCAGCGTTTGACTGCCTGTGGCCCGCAAGGTTACTATTCATACATCCCGAAATTTTTTTTAACACGTCCATTGGGCCATCCTTATTGTTGCTAAAACTGTTAGATTTTTGAAATTATAAATAATAAAGCTCAAATTAATTTTTAAATAATTTTAAGGGTGTTACACTTTGGAGTTATAAAGCTTTAAAGTTTTCAAAATAGGGCTTTAATTATTATCTTTTCCTTCCAATTTTGCTCTGAATTTTTCTAATTGATTTGGTTGGAATTTTCTAGATATATTGGTTGATGATAGATAGATTTGATGTGTTTAATTTGGTGGAGTGATTGGATGATGTTAAAAATCATTTTTATCAAAATATACTTTCAACCTTGTTGCTGGAAATCCCGATTTTAAGCAAGCAGGGAAAATGTTTGAATTTTCTGACCTATTTAGAGATTTTGGATTGAGATGAAACTTTTATGGGATGTAGCTAACATATACAGGTGTCGTTAGTAAAATTTTGGAGCCATTATTCGCACTTTTGCAATGTTTAAAAAATCAAGAACCAAATTGGTTAACTTGCTACTTGAATAGTCAAATTCTGGACACTGAAATTGTCTAATTTTATTAGCAGACCAAATGATCGATTCTTGAGCTGAAATTTTTACAGGGTATTGAGGACATCTTGAAGTCCATCCCTAAATTTTTGTAAGACTTTATATGCTTATTTGATAGGGCAATAAAATCAAGACTTATGGCTGTTCACTAAATTGAGTAGTTTCTGACCTTTAATTTGTCTAATTTTGTTAATACACCTAGATAGCTTATTTTGTTCGAAAATTTTTATAGTACCTTGTGGACACATTGAAATATCTTGGGTAATTTTATAGCCTCTGAATTAGTTGTTTGATATGTAACTTAATTTTGATACTTTAGTATAAATATCTGTCCATGTGCTAGAAATGAACCCAAGACTTGAATTGGTAATGTAATGGCAGTTTTGGTTCAAGCATGATGTATATGAATGCATGCTAGTGACTTTAAAGATTGGTTTATGAGGCATGATTAAAATCACTTGTGATTGAATGCCTACATGTGGCTTGTGCATGCATTTGAGAAATGAAAAGTACATGATGAATATATGTGACAAAAGAGAATGTGTGAAGTTCAATTGTACATGTTCTGACATATAGGCAAAACAAAAACAAAACTTAGGTTGCATGAAGGGGAAGGCAAAAAGAAGAATTTCTCTAGAGATATTATGAGTCGGTAGACGTATCGGCTAGGAATAGAATTGTGTGTGATTCAGAAGAGGAAAAATGAAGTTTGATGATCACGTATAGAAATGAGTTCAGTCTTACGAGTTGCTCTTTTCCGAGAGTTTTCCATAGCAGAATACTATTTGGTATAAACTATCCATTGTGGAGTTGTCCATAGCAGATCCCATTGGATATAAACTAAGTCTTTCCTATGTCGATGAAATGCACTAAATTGAGTTTTGTGGTCATAAGAAAATGGGAACCACTTTGATTATGTCAAGGGCACTTTAAGATAATTTCACTACATTTAGCATATGCATATTCACTTCATATTGAATCATTTTGTTTAACATTATTTACTACTATCATGAGCTTTATGATATAGGAGTACTAAGTGACTGATTATTAAAAGTAACCCACTTTGGAGGTATTGTTTGGAACTTTAAAAATGAACTGTTGTTATGTAGTGCATGATCACCTTTTTCCTAGAAACTAAGTGGCTGGAATGATGATGATGGCATTTATTATTGTGTATTTGGGGAAAGCCCTACTAAGAATTGTATAATTTTCACCCCTACGTGTTTGTGTTTTCGTGTCACTCTCTAGGTTGATCCAGCCAATTATGGAGTTGCTACACAAAGGAATCAGATTTGTAGTAGTTTAGTGTTCTGAGGCTTATATAGGTTGTATGTAGTTGTAAATATATGTATGTAATTATAAATGAGAACAAATGTGTATTAAAGCTCATAGAAGAACTTCCTTTTGTACTTGACGTTGGATTCAATAAATGTAATGTTTCTTTGTTGTATATATTTTAATAGAATTGCGACTTAGTTACTGACACGATTCAATCAAACTTGCTATAGAGAATTAAGAAAGGTCCGCTAATTTATAAGTAACAGCTCCTAAGTATAATGTCATGACTTAAGGATGATGTTATACTTGGAGGATGTTACAACGCTCACCAAATTTTTGATGTTTTACTTGTTGATGGTTTGGCTCATAATCTATTGAGTATTAGCCAATTCTCTAACTAAGGCTTTAATGTTTTATTTAATGTTCATGCTTGCAAAATTATAAATCCTACTTCTGGACAAGTCATTTTATCTGGCAAGAAGCATGATAACACTTATATGTTATTCTTGGATGACCTTCTAGATTAAGATGTAAAATGGCTCGCATCGTTCATGGCATAAGTGGCTATCGCACAACAAGGCTTGGACATGGTCATATGAAGCTTATTTCTGAGCTTTCTAGGAAGAGCTTGTTAAAGGCCTTCAAAGACGAGATTTGACAAGGATTCAACTTGTGATTTCTGTGAGAAGACAGCAGACCAAAGTTTTTTCCCACAACAAAAATATGGTTTTAACTACTAAGCCACTTGAGCTTTTACATATGGATCTTTTTGGACTAACCAAGATTGCTAGTCTTGTTGGAAAGAGATATTGCATTGTCATGGTGGACGATTTCTCTAGATTCACATGGATTATCTTTCTAGCTTTTAAGGACGAGGTGATCGAAAGATTCAAGGTTTTTACAAAACATGTTTGCACTAAAAAAGATTCTCAAATCACCTCTAAGATCAGATCATGGAGGAGAATTTGAAAATCATGCTTTCGAAGAGTTTTGTCAAAATCATGGCATCTCTTATGAGTTCTTTGCACCTATAACTCCCTAACAAAATGGGGTTGAAGAAAGGAAAAATAGAAGCTTACAAAAGGTGGCCATAACCATGCTTCTAGAAAGTAGTTTATGAAAAGGCTTTTGGGTAGAGACTGTAAACACCTCATACTATCCAAAATAGAATCTTTCTAAGGCCAATTCTCAAGAACCTTATGAGCTATGGAAGGGTAGAAAACCCAACATATCTTATTTTCATGTTTTTAGCTCATCATGTTTTATTCTTAACACCAAGGACAAACTCACAAAGTTTAATCCTAAATCTAATGATGGTATTTTCTTAGTATATTGTTCCATTTCCAAAGCTTACAAGGTGTATAACAAAAGAATGCTATGCATGGAAACCATTGATAAAAAATTCAAAAAGCTTAAGAAGGACTTTACTGATGATCTTGAAGAGCTAGAAGAAAACCTTGAGAAAGTTCAACCTTCAGAAGAAAGCTCTAGAACATGGATGCTTCAGAAAGCTTGCCCATGACTCCAAAGCCCTTAGAAAGTGACATTTCTGAGCATGAAAAAGGGCAATTTGAAGATGAAAGAGAAGCTGAAGAACATTAGGGTTAGAGAAACTACAAGAGAGTTTCTGATTTAAAAGCAATTTAGACAGTTCTAGAAGACATTTCCAAGGGGTGAGAATAAGACCCTCCTTTAGAAATACGTCGAACTATGTGTTCATTCTCCACCATTCAGCCTGAATGTATTGAAGATGCTTTGAATGATCAAATCAAGTGGATGCTATGCAAGAGAAACTGGACCAATTGAGAGAAGCAAAGTTGGATGCTCATTGAAAAACCTAAAGGGAAGACTATCATCGGAACAAAAGGGGTGTTTAGAAACAAGTTAGATAAAAATGGGAAAGTGATCAGAACAAAGCAAGGTTGGTTGCATAAGGTTATAATCAATAAGAGGGAATTTATTACGATGAAACATTTGCACCATGCTAGGCTTGAAGCCATAAGAATGCTATTTGCTTTTGCTGCCTTTAAGGGATCCACTTTTTACTAGATGGATGTTAAGTCTGTGTTCCTAAGTGGATTCCTATATGAGGAAGTACATGTGAAGCAGCCTCTTGGTTTTGAGAGTGAAAACCTTTCCAACCATGTCTTCAAGCTAACAAAGGCACTTTACGATATGAAACAAGCTCCCTAAGCCTGGTATGAAATACTAAGTACCTTTTTACTGAAGAATTGGTTCAAGAGAGATAAAATTGACACAACCCTTTTTACTCTTGAGTAAGATAATCACTTTTTGATAGTTCAAATATATGTTGATGACATCATATTTGACGCCACTGATCATTCTCTTTGTGAAAAGTTTTCAAAATTAATGTAAGTGAATTTGAGATGAGCATGATGGGTGAATTCTAAGTTTTTCCTCGGTCTTCAAATAAAATAACAAAAGGAAAGGACCTTGATCCATCAAGAAAAGTATACAAAAAAGCTTTTGAAAAAGTTTAACATGGATCGAGCCAAACCTATGAGCACCCCTATGCATCCATCTCAAGTCATCGATGTTGATAAGAATGGTGAAAACGTATTAGAAAACAAATAATAGAGGAATGATTGGTTCACTTCTGGATCTTATGTAACACCTTGAAAATTATTTGAAAATTAATTTGAGTTTTGTTAGTCGTAATTTCAAAAATCTGACAATTTAGCAAGTGATGAGGATGACCCAATGGACCTATAAAAAAAAAATTTTGCCAAGGTGAATAGTAACCTTGCATGCTCTACGGGCTTGCCAGGATAGCCAAAACCCCAAATCCTGGACTAGGAAATGCCCTGGATTGAGAAAAGAGAGGGTTAAGGTTAGAAATGATAAGGAATGAAAAGTTATACCTAGAATTAATTTTTGGGCAATGATTGATTATCCAGGTATGGTGTTTTGCCCGTTCGGAGAGTTTTGATGTGCGGTTTTTAACATCATACAAGTTACTTGGTGGCCAAGTAAACTTTACCAACTACTTTATGCCAAGTGGATGACAAGGATTAAAACTTGAAAAGTAGGTTTTAATCTTGACCTTTGCTTTATTATATTTTACTCGAGAACCAATATCTCATCTGTTCTGGAATTTCGATGTGCGATTTTAACACCAAAAAGCTACTTGCTCCCCAAGTTAAAGTGAGCCACTTATTTTGAGCCAAGTGGATGGACAAGATTTATCCTTTGACTATCCAATCAAATCCTAGCCATTCATATAATTTCTTTTCCTAAAAAGAAAGAAAATCACACTTTACCTACATAAATACTACATTTATATCAAGATAAACATAAAATCACCAACCTTATCACTCCATCATCATCAATTTTGGCCAGACCTCTTCAAGAACACTTTCTCCATTGTTCTTGCTCCCAAACCCTCATTCTTGTTTTCAAATCCCAAAAACACTAGCCTAGAGTTGTTAAACCTTCAAAGTTTCTTCACTAAACTTGTTCTACACCTCAGGACCTATAAATCTAACTCATTAAATCTCAAATCTCCATCAATTCTCACATTGATACCTTACTTCCTCAGATTTCATAAGGGTTTGGGTGTGATTTGGGAGCTTTGAAGTGGAAGGGATCAATCTTGGAGCAACTTGGAGCCAAGAATCCTTTAAACACCAAAAGTAGGGCATTTTAAACCTCTTTTACTTCAAATTTATTTTTCTGATTTGCTTACTGATTTGGCTGAATATTTTTAATTGTATTGATTGATGATATATGGATATTTATGTATGAATTTTGGTGGAGTGTTTGGATGATGTTAGAAAACCTATTTTGGCAAAACAAGTTTTGAAGCATATGCTGGAATTCTTGGATTTGTACGGCTGTGAATCACGAATTTTTTGAAATATTTTTGGGTATTTTTTTGAGCTATTAAAAATATATCTTGAAGGTAACATCCTAAGGCAACTCTAGAATTTTCGTGGATCATGATAAAGATTTTAACTACCTGAAAAAAATTATGAACCGAGACTATATATGTGTTGTCTGAATTTTTGGTCTTGAAGCTTCAAATTTTGATAATTTTTTTAACAAAGCAAATGATTAATTTTTCCGTTGAAATTTTTACAGAGAGTTGAAAACATCTTAATGATTTTTTTTTTCAATTTAATCAATCATGTTCTAGGGTTAGCAATTATGAATTTTGGGTTCTAAGTTAGGTTAAGTGGTCTCTGACCATTGAATTTGTGTAATTTTTTTAACATAGTTACAGAACTTTTTCTCTAAAATTTTTAGAGAACCTTTGGACACATTAAAGCATCTTGGGCAATTTTTATAGCCTCTGAATTGATTGTTTGATGTGCAAATAAATTGTGCTATGGACATTTGAAATCTGCCATTATGCTGGAAATGCAACAATGCTTTGAATTGATGAAATAATGACATTTTGGGTTCTAGTATGGCATGAATACTTGATGTTAACTATTCGGCCATATGACTTGTGACATAAATGCATGCTAGAGGAAGTAAATAGTGGTTTATGAGACATGATTGAAATAAATTGCATTGTAAATGAATCCTACATGTGGCTTATGCATGCATTTGGAAAAGAATATATAAATTTCAATCATGCATGTTCTGATATATGGACAAAACAGAAACAAGACTTAAGTTAAGTGAGGGGAAGGAAAAGAGGAACTTCCCAATATGTTTTGAGTCGGAGACGTATCGGCTAGGAATAGACCTGTGTGTGATTTGGAAATGGAAAAAATGAAGTCTGATGGTCACGTATAGGATGAGCTCAGTCTTCAAGCTTGTATTTCCTTTATGTGGTGTGATCCACTATAAATACCATTTGGTGTAAACTATCTATTGTGGAGTTGTTCACGGCAAATACCCGTTGGGTATAAACTAAGTCTTTTCCATGTCGACGAAAAGAGAAAAATGCATTGATTTGACTTCTATGGCCATAAGTGAACACAGGCTACCTTGAAATAATTTCACTGCGGTTATCATGGCATACTCATGTTATTCTGAATTGTCTGCCTGTGTGATTTAGTATTTGTTTGGACTTTATGAGATATGAGATATATGCTTTAAGTGATTGAATGCTAAAAGAAGCCCATTTCGGAAAAATGATTTTTTTTAAACTTTAAAATGAACCTTTGATATATGTTGCATGCTACATTTTCTTAATAAACCAAAGTGGCTTGGGCGATGACGATGACATTATAAGTGTGTAACTTGGGAGTTGCCTTACTGAGAATTGTATAATTCTCACTCTTGCTTGTTTGTGTTCCCGTCACCTCCAGATTACCAGAGAACATGGGCTGCTACGTGAAGAGAGGATGTAGGAGTTTAGTAGTTGATATTTATTTTTTACTTTACTATAATTAGTTAGAGTTATATGTATGTAAATGAAATAGAGAACGTATTGTATTAAAGCTCTTAGAAGAGCTTCCTCTTGTACTTGGCTATGTATTCGATAAATGTTTACTCCTTTGCTATATATATTTTAACAAAATCAATTAGTTACTTCACGATTCGATCGATTTTGCTATATAATTAAGAAAGGTCCACTAATCTATAAGTAACAACTCCTAAGCATAATGTCATGACTTAAGGATGACGTTGCACTTGGGAGGATGTTACATCTTACAATAAGTAGACCACATTCAGTTAAGTGACAGAATTTGTGCTAGATTCCAATATAATCCAAAGGAATCACACTTAAATATTGTCAAAAGGATTTTAAAATATTTATTCAGGAATGATTCTTGGCTTATGGTACGAGAAAGGTACATCTTATAAGATTGTAGGGTACTGATGTTGACTTCGCTAGAGAGTATAGAGAAAAAAGCACCAGTGGTTGCTGCCGTTTCTTTGGAAGAGCCTCATGACTTGGTCATGCAAGAAGCAGAATACCATTGTTCTCAGTTGAAATGAACATATAGCTGCCTGATTGCTACACCCAGGACTGGAGAAAACTGCTTTAAGATTATCACTTGAAGTATTCCAAATCCTATCTTCTTGATAATACTAGTGCTATTAATCTTGCTAAGAGTCCTATCCAACACTCTAGATCTAAGCATATTGATGTTAAACATCATTTTATTGGAGATCATGTTCAAAAGAGGGTGTTGAGTTAATGTTTGTGAATATGAAGATTAAGTGTCTGATATATTTACAAAACTATTAGCTAAAGAACATTTTTACGATTTGAAAATGCTTTTGAACCTTAAATCTTTTAAATCTACATAAACATTCATGCATAAACATCTCTGACTCTCCCCATCATTGGCTCTAAACTGAAGCCCAAACGAAGACATTAGTTTTCAAGAACAGTAAGATCAGTTTGCAACACTAGAGAATCAGTGTACAAGATCAAAAAGTCAGTTTGCAAGCTTAGAAAGAAGATCAAATGGTCAGAAAGCTGGTTTTATGAGGTCCTTCATGGTTTCAAAAGTTTGAAAATGAATAAGATGTGAGAATGCAGTGTTATCTCATGGTTCAGAAAGTGGTTCCAAGTTTTAGAAACCACTTATTCTGGAAGAATGAAAATGGCGGGGTAATTCTTACTCTTTTTGAGTTTCTTTCTCCCACGCCATCTCACCTTTAGCCTTCACGTCCCATTACTTAAATAATTTAACACTCTTATACGTCACACCTTACTCCCATTTTCAACCCTAAACACTTGAAACCTCAATCGTTTCATTTTCTTACTCACAAAGCCATCTTCTTTGTAACCGTATTGTTTCCCAAACCCTCATCCTTCGTTCAACTTACTCACACACAACCTTACAATGGTTAAAGGAAGAGAACTCGACCATTCAATTGCTAAGAGGGTACCCTTTCTCATGTATAATGAACCTCTGATATAGGAGCTCTATGAAGAAAACTTTCTCCTAGAAAGATCACTTCTTGGAAAGTGGATTAGAGTTCCTTATGAACCAAGTTCCTATAGTCAAGGAAGCATTTACTTTTCAAGGCTTAGGAATTTGGACATCTTAGATAGGGTGTTTCTAGGCACGATAACTGCATTCTACTCTTACCTCGAAGCAAAATACCGCACCATACTCAAAACCACCATTCATGACACCAACATGGAGATTAGGTTGTCCGACTTATCTATAGTTGTTAGGGCTTCCACTACTGGAGTCAATTGTCTAGCACAGAGTGATTGGTTCAAGTCACTAGGGGTGAGCATTGAAGAAGTTTCCAAGATCTCACTAATTTCGCATGACACAAGCCCTCTAACAATACCACCTCCATGCAAAGCTCAAGGGAGAGAAAGAATTCACGTCATTCAGTCTTACCATTCTTCCTAGGCTAGGAAGACGATGTACTACTAGGCATGGACTTGGAGCCGCTTTTCACTGATGGCTAAGAGAAAAATAAATCCGTCAAAATAATTATGGACTACATGCTTAGTGCTATCTTTAAGCAAAAGAGGAGAACCACTTGGGGTCCTTTAGAGGAAGTTGCTGACAAAGATTTTCCAGCACATAAAATATTCTCTTGTTGAAGAGTGGTTTGAATACTTCACCTACATAGACTACACCATACTCTCTTTAAGACGATGGAGAAAACTAAGTCTATACTTGTGAAGACAAGCTCCAAAAACAAAGCTCCCAAATCAGGGATGCTAATGAGAAAGTTATTGAAGCGAAGAAGAAGCCATAGCAGGAGAACGGAAGGACAAAGAGGAAGATTGTTCTTCCTGAAGACTTCTAAAGCTTTGAGGAAGCAGAGCAAGCTTCTAAAAGGACTTTATTTGAGGATGTTCCCCCTAGGGTAGAACATAAGGGCAAAAGGAGGCAGAACAAAAAATAGAAGTGAGCTTGAACCCCAAAGCCATCTGAACCATTAGAAACTAAGGTTAAGACCTTAGAGAGTGAGTTTACCAATGGAGAACTTGCATTTTCCCAGGACAACCTCATCTTTAAACCATGACACTATACTCGAGAGTTATTACTTATTAATTAGCGGACTTTTCCTAAATATCTATAGCAAGCTCGATTAATGTGTGAAATAACTAAGCTTAATTCTATTAAAATATATTAGAAAGAAACGCCATATTTATTGAATACATGGCTAAGTACAAAAGGAAGCTCCTCTATGAACTTTAGTACATATCTATCCTCTAATACATTTACATACGTATCTGTTCCACTAAGTACAACATAATAAAAGCATTAACTACTACACTATTTCAATTTTCGAGTTCTTTTGCGTAGCAGGATTCATAGTCCTCTGATTAACCTGGAGATGACATGGAAACACAAACACATAGGGGTGAGAATTATAAAATTCTCAATAGGGCATCCCCAAACATATACTAAAAATCCATGTCATCGTTGTTTGCCCCACTGACTTTTGTTTATTAAGAAAATGTGAGCATGCAACATATATTAACAGTTCGTTTTAAAGTTCAAAAGCCATTTCTTCTGAAGTGGATTCCTTTTAGCATTCACTCATTTAATGCACATATATCATGAAGCCCAAACACATAATAAGTAACTCTAATCAAGAGGTTACATATGATATGATTATGCATATGTCAAATGTAGGGAAATTATCTCAAAGTAACCTAGTTTCACTTATGGCTATAGAAATCAAATCAATGCATTTTCTCTTTTCCTTGACATAGGAAAGACTTAGTTTATACCCAACGGTATTTGTCGTGGACAACTCCACAATAGAATTATACAAAATGGTATTTTTATTGGATTACAATACACAAGGGAAATAGACTACTTATTAGGACTTAGCTCATTCCTATATGTGATCATCGAACTTTATTTTTTTTCCATTTTGAATCACACATAGATCTATTCTTAGCCAAGACGTCTACCGACTCAAAATATTTAGGGAAGTTCCTCTTTTCGTTTCCTTCCCCTATTCAACCTAAGTTTTGTTTCGTTTTGTCCATATGTCAGAACATGCACAATTTAAGTTTATACATTCTCTTTTCCATAAAGCACATGTACACATTTCATTCAGAATGAAATTTCAATCATGCCTCATAAACAAGTATTTGAAACAACTAGCATGCATTTATATGTCGCAAGTCACATGCCCAATATTTAACATCAAGTATTCATGTCATACTAGAACCAAAATGCCATTACTTCATCAATTCAAAGCATTGTTGCATTTCCAGCATAATGGCAGATTTCACATGTTCATAGCACAATTTATTTGCACATCAAACAATCAATTGAGAGGTTATAAAAATTTTCAAAGACACTTCAATGTGTTAGAAGGTTTCATAAAATTGCAGACCAAAAAGAGTTCTCTAACTATGCTAACAAAATTAGACAAATTCGAAGGTCAACAACTGCCATTTACCAAACCCCATAGTCCCCAATTTTATTACCCAATCAGATGAACATATCACATCATACAAAAATTCACAATTGGACTTCAATATGTGCTCAACACCCTGTAAAAATTTCAAGTGATAATTCAATCATTTGATTTGGTAATAAAATTAGCAAAATTTATAGCTTCAGTTCAATAATCCAACAGCACATAGTTCACTTCGGTTTCTAATTTTTTTAAAGCATTTGGAGTCCAAATCAGAGCCATGAAAATTTTGAAACTAGCTAGGATGTTAGCTTTAACATATATTTTTCCTAGCTCATGAAAATGTCCACAATTCTAGAAAATTCGTGATCATGGCTATCTTGGAAAATAAAAAATCCAGCAACAAGGTTCAAAATCTCTTTTCACAAAAATGACTTCTAACCTCATCCAAACACTCTAGAAAAATTAACAAATCAATATCAATCTATTGTCAACCAATACAATAAAAAATTTTGGACCTAACTTAATCAGAAATCATCAGAATAAATTTGAAGAGAAAAGACAAAGAAAACCCTACTTTTGGTGTCTAATGGATCATTGGCTCCAAGATTGATCCCTTCTACTCCAAAGCTCCCAAATTAAACCCAAACCCTTCCTAAATCAGTAAGAAAGTAAGGTATCAAGGTGAGGATTGATGGAGATTTGAGATTTTAATAGGTTAGATTTGTAGATATTGATGAGTAGAATAACTTTGGTGAAGGAAGTTTGTGATTTTAGTAACTTTGGGCAAGTGTTTTGGTGATTTGAAGTTAAAACTTGAGCTTATGAAGAGACAACAATGGTGGTTGTTTGCTCTTCTCTTGACCAAAAATGAAGGATGGAGAATGACAAGATTTGATGGCTTTAAGTGATTATAGGTTACGTTGAACTTTATCTAATATAAAATCTAAACCCTTCCTACAAGAAAGCAAGATAAATGGCTAGGATTTGATCTTGTAATTCAAGATCAAATCTTAGCCTTACACTTGGCTCTAAGGGATAGATATTATCCTTTTTCAAAGATTAAACTATCTTTCGTGGATTAGAAATTGCATATTGAAATTTTACCGAATGGGAAAAACGTACCCGGTAATTTGATATTGCCTGAAAATTAATTCCAGGTATAAAATCCTTATTCCTAACTATTTCTAACCTCAATCCTCTCTTCTCAATCCTAGCATTTTCTTACTCCTAATCCTGGGTTTCGACTTTACGTGCCCATGGGGCCCGCAAGGTTACTATTCACCTTGGCCTGGGAATTTTTTTTTTGAGGTCCGTTAGGCCACCCTCATTGTTGCTAAACTGTTAGATTTTGAAATTATGACTAACAAAGCTCAAATTAATTTTTAAATAATTTTTAGGGTGTTACAAATACCTAACAAACTCCCTATTCACATAAAAAATTTTGAACAAAAATATAGAAATATGCCTAAGAGAGTGCATAGAGTAGCACTTATTTTAAAAGACATGTGTGATGCTGAATAGGTAGGGTTGCTACAAGGGATATCTGAATCTTTTAAGGATGAAGAGGAAGTAGAATAAGTTCTCAAGGAGCAGAATTCTTCAAGAGAAAAGGAGATGAGGAAGCCATTAAGTTAGAAAAGGCTAAAAGGATTCAAGGTTCTAGTAGAAGAAGAAGAAAACCTAGTTCTTGAATCCTTTGTGGTAATTGAAGAATAGCCTACAAGGTCTATGACCTAGTAGTTCGGTTTACCTCTTTTTAGTCTTGCGACTTCTAGTGGCTTCAGAAGCCTACTCCACCACAAAATCAGCCACCTTCCAAAAAGACAGCTCATTCAGGCTGAGGTGGCTTCCCACAGTGAAAATGATGACTTCATGACCATCAATAAGATGTTGGAATCAATGGCAAAAGCATGGAGTCTAAGTCACAGCCAAAGGGAGAGATTCTGGAAGAACTAATTTCTTCGTGAATGAGCTCTTTCAAACCTTGGAGCCGATTGTTGAAGAACCATCTGGAGCCTATCATTGAAGAACTAGATGAGGAAGCTTAAGAACTAAAAATCATAGTTATTCTGAATGATACATCAATCTTCTACTTCCATTCGTATAACCTAGCTTGAAGAGGAAGAGGATAAAACATCAGAAAATAAGTGCTCCTTAAGTTGAAGAAGTTGCTACTTTTGCCTCCCTTCCTATTCTTGATCCTCTGCACCCGTTTCTATCCTGCTGCCACCATTGTTGATGTTCTATCTTTTCAGCACCTATTGCTCAACCTGCGATGTTGAGATAAACTCACAAACGTCTACACTATACCCTTGCAATACTTGAGCCTACACCCAGGCGCTCTATCCATACCAGGAACTATCCACCTACCACACCAGCTTCATCTAAGCCTTCAACAAGCTCTCATCATGTCTAGCTTCTTTTGCAAAATCAAGGAATATGGCCTCAAGGTTGGATCAGGTTGAAGCTTCCAACATAGATCATGGCACTCAACTTCGAAGACATGAAAAGCTACTGTTTCAATTTCAAAACACTTAGTCAAGTACAACTGAGGCATTGCTGTTGGAGATCCTTCGAGAATGAGGTGAAGGGGCTGATGATGGTGTCACTTGGGTTCTAGCACACCTCTTTTTGTTGATGACAAAAGGGAGAAGAAAAGAAGTTTCAGAAAATCTTGTGCTAGGAATTTAGGGGGAGCCTAGAGAAAATTTTTTTCTATCAGCATTTGTATTTTTTTTTGACAATGTTCTTTCTTTTTACTATTGCTTTGATATCTGAACATTTATCTTTTTGATACATATATGATATTTATCCTTCTCAAGTTTCTTTTCTATTAAGATTTCAAGCTTTGATACATATACATGCTATGATATATCTTGAGGAAGTAGCTAATCATATATCTTGCGTATGGTTTATGGTGTGTAAGTCTTAAGCGCTTGTTCCTAATATTTAAGCACGCTTTAATCTTTTTAGCTACAACTATCATATGTTGTGTTTTATCTATATGATCAGCTATGGCACATATCTTTTTTGGCAACTTGGTCAATAACCCTAGCTTCTAGAAGGAAAAGTTTAGAAACCTCGTTTAGAAGTAAAAGTAGTTTTGAAGGTGACCTTAGAAAACTCTATTTCATAATGGCTTCTGGATAGTTCTAACAACATTGAGCTTCTCCTCTAGATTGCATTTCCAAGACATAAAAGGAAAAACAACATGTGTCACTTGGACAACAGAATCAAGGCAACGGTCATAAATGCAGATAATCTATAAATAAATATGTTGTGCTTACAATTAAAGAGAATTTTAAGAAGAAGAAATGCTAAAATATTGAAAAATTTTCTCTTCATCTTTTCTATAAAGATATTACTGCTCATAATCAGTTTCATATTTGTAAAAATCTTCTTTCTATGTTCTTAATAGATCATATGTTCTTCCTAGGAAGAATTGTTAAAGAAGTCATTCAAGTTTTTCAAGTCTGTTATTGTTCATCTTACAAAAACTTGAGTGTTGGTTAGTTTGAGTGTCAAACCCAAACATTAACCTTTGTAACCCTAACTAGTAGTGATCATTGTGAGTTAGCTTGCAGAGGCTAAGCAAAGACTACTTGTAATGTGACAATAGTGTAAGCTACTAGTCACAGGTTAGGTTGGAGATGCTAGTTAAAGATTACTTAGGTGTGATAGTAGAGTGAGCTATTGGTCACTATGTTAGCTTGGAAGAGGCTGGTCAAAGATTACTCAGTTGTGACAATAGAGTGAATTACGGTCATTGATAAGAGCTTGGGAAGGCTACTAAAGACTATCTAACTTTCTCAGATTGAGAAAGGTTTTAGTGGAACTCAATAGTGCTTGAGGACTAGATGTTGGCAGTTGGCCAAACTAGTGTAAAAATATATGTGCAGCATCTTCTTCTTCCTTAACTCTTCTTTATTTACTGTTTTGTGCTCATTACATTGTGTTTTATGGAAACCCTACTTTTACGCATTTTAATATATATCTTGTAATACCCTAATAATTAACCCAATACACCTAGGTCGTATCTGATTAATTACTAGACTTTACTCTTTGCTTCAGTTCCTTAATCATGCTTTGAAAATACTTAGTGAAATTACGAGCCATTTTTTTTTAAACATAATTGAAAACATGAGCCGCGCATAACGTGAACAATAATCGGATAAAGCAGAAAACGAACAGACATATCATGAAGAACACATCATATTGGCTCCATCATATGACATCCATAATTACATTTCACATAGATATTTTTCCTACCAACAAAGTTAAGCTAGATGTAGGCAATCGAACAAAACATAAATAATATATGGATGGACAAACATCTATTAACGGCACCTATTTATAACACTTCAGAGATAGGAATAGATATCCAAGTTCACGCTTAAGGTCTAGCAATACGTTCCTCAAGGATAATAAGCTGGCTCACAAGATTACGTGCATCTACCAGGTGAGAGCATCAACGGAATCACAAACATCACCATCACTTTCTGAAGACAAGATGGAAAGAAAGAAAGAGGGAATGAGAAACTTATAAAAGAATCTCAGGAGGGTACTCACCTCATATGCATCGTGTCATCATCATCGTCTCCAGGAACCTTTGGTTTCATTATGAAAAATGTGAGCATGCTAAGTTTCATTTATTAAGTTTGGAATATACTTTACCGAGGTCCGTCCATTTTAATCATGCGTCTTACAATGCATTAGCATGTCATGCCCTAATAACTTCCATCTATCGTATATCTCATCATCACATCATAAAGACTATGCATAGAACATCATTAAATACCTCATCATCACATCATAAATGCTATGCATATAAAAACATGATATCTCTCATCATCACATTATGAGTGCTATGCATAGAACATGGTGCACATATTTCATTACTTTAGTGCTATAGGTGACTTAAGATCTCATCATCATCATTATTTTCCTTGGGGCCACCCTATACTCCACCCTTTTGGGAGTAATCTAGGTTATGAGCTCATACCTTGCTAGTCGTCACCAGCACATACTTATCCTTTTTGATAAGTAAAATTTCGACTCTACCCTTTTGAGAGAACGGAGGGGCAAGAATCACCTTTTCACCACCTATAGTTTGATTGTTCAAAGGATCATTTTCTCAGGATCACATTTTCACCACCTATAGTCTGATGGGTTCAAAGGGTCATTTCCTCATATATTTTAAGTCACCATTAAGTCTTTGCATGTTATATCATAATACAACTCTCAATTCATAATCATCAGGATGCATAAACATTCTCATTGTTTGCAACAGCAACTATAACATGCAAACCATGAAGTTATTCAATGAAATCAAATACTTAATAAGCATCAAATTACTACATAGACTTATCATTTCAAACATCAAAGAGGCATCATTATAATTTCTCACCGAAAAGCTCCCTTAAACAACCGCAACTTTAGAATCAGGTAACCTCAATCATTATCTTACTTTCTTATGCATCTAGGGATTCATTATCATTATTACCCTTAATTATAACCTTCAAGTACATTATTAAACCACATGGGACAGCATAGGCAGTAGGTTATATTTAAGGCTTTACTGTGCTAAGTTGCATTTTTAACCTTTTCTCATTACCGGCTTTCCTTATGGTGCTAAAATCAATTACTAAACCAATTATGAATCATTCTCCCTTATATAAACACAATAGTACTTGGTTCTTAGGGCTGCTAAAGGATTCTAGACAGAACACACAAATTTCATTCTCTAGAATTCTAGAAATCTTGCTTTTACGATTTTCTGAAGCTAGTTTTATTTCTAATATGCATAGAATCGTTCTTAGCAATAAATCATAATCATCATAACTTTAAACATATTAAACCATCATCTTACAGTAGTACTAAAAGATAGGTAGCCGAATCATGAACCTCATATAATTGCATAAAACCACATTTCAAGTATACATAAAGTACTAGTTTATCGTATAATTTTTGCAAAGCTTCAAAACTCCTTTAGTAACTAATTCTTTTTGTTAAACTTTAAAGAAACTATAAGACTTTAAGCCTCCATAATCATGAGGCTGATTTATACATTGAAAGAATATTCATAATTAAAATTTTCTCTTAAGATAAAAGGAGCAAGTCTTGAGCTTTAGATATTTAGTGATAGCTAGAATTATAAACATGCTATGCAACCCATTTTAATCTTGTCTTTATAAGGTGATAACTTGGAAATATAAACATGATGCAAGAAACTGAAGTGGCGGTAGTCCACACTTGACTAGTGGAGGAGAAGAGAATCTTAAGAAACTAGCGGATGCATATGACCAGGAGAGGGAGAAGAGAATTCTTATTAAGCTCCAAACTCAAGACTTCTTAAAGAATGAATTCTTTGACTCCAATAATCTCAAGAAAGCTTTAGAGTTTTTATTATCATGGTTCCAACTTTGCTTGTGATACTTGGGCAAGTCTTTGAACTCTAGGATCTTTAAGTGATGACATAAAATAAACATGCCATGCATTGATTCTTTTAGCCATTATAAAATAAAGTGAGAGCATAAAATAAATATGAGATGCATTCTCTTTATTATCTTTGAAGATTAAGTGACAACTTGAAACATAAACATGAAATGCAAGCTTGGAAATTTAAACATGAATATGCAAGTTCATTTATTCATTCTTGAGAATTTAGTGATGACATAGAAAGTAAATATGGTTATGCAAGGCATAAACTTAAACATGGATGCAAGTTCATTTTATTTCTTTACTAGAGCTCCTCCAAGATTTTAAAGAAATATAAATTCAACCTAATATATCTTAGCAAGACAAAGTGAAAAAATACATCTTTCAAGTTCTAAACTCAAGATCTTTATTTTTACATCATAAAAACATCATTCTTTAAAGTTTTGCATCAAGTGGAATTTTCAAGCTTTAGAGGCCTAACTTGTGATGGATTTACAACCAACACTCAAGGTCCTCATCATCAAGCTATCATCATATCCCCATATAGGCCTTATGGCCGAAATATTTAAAGAAAGAAAGAAGAAAACCAATTAGAAAAGCTAGAGAAAGTTCATGAAGTCATCATTTTGAACCAAGAACAACACTTAGCAAAACATGGAAATAAGCTTAAAGACAACTCCCTACCTAATTTGGTTTGAAAAAAGGAAGAGAACTTGGTTTCTTTGAGTGAAATGAAACAAAATCTCCTTGAAAAGTTGAAGAAAGAATTTCGCCAAGGGGAGGAAGAAAGAAAGTTTTTGAGTTTTGGAAAAACTTGAAATTGTGCAATTATGAGCAAGGCTTCTAAGACTCCTTAAGCATGCCTATTTATAGAGATTTTGGAGCTCATGAATGGACAAATGGAGGAGGCATGGGTGGCTGATTTTGAGGGGGAACAAAGGGAGGAAATTCATATTTTTGTTTAAGGCATGTTTTATGCCATGTTTTAGGGAATTTTTTGTTTTTTTCTTTACATGAAGCTTTGTGCCAAATTTGCCAAGTAATCTAATGCATGGAGGCCATATAATTTCGTGCATTACAGCCCAAGGAGGAGGAAATTTATGTGTTCCATGTATTATTTAGGTGTAGGTAAGGTATTCTTGCAAATTAGAGAATTTGCAATTAAGGGCTTAGGTGAATTAGTAAGCAATTTGAGTGTTTTAAAGCAATTTTAGGTTCTAATAAATTTAAATAAATAATTTTGACTCTAGATTAATAATTAGAATTTAATAAGCTTTAATTTGAGCCTAATATTGCGTAGGTTTCGTTAGACGAATCAAAAATCTCAAAATTTGCAAAACTTGATAAAGGAGGCAAAACGGTCATTTTACTTAAAAATTGCCCGAGACCACCCGAGCTTAACCAATGGTTAATCATGACTTAAAAACATGTTTTAAAACATTTTAGTGAGGTTCTGGCTTAGTGGACGCAAATCGGGTTAAAAAGATGGGCGTTTTGGTCATTTCGTGCGTCAGAGCTTAAAATTATGATTCTTCTCCTCTATTAACACATAACACAAACAATCCCTTATTATTATCAAAACATCCCCTTGAGGATGGGTGGGGCCCACGATCCTCATTTTCTAGTAAAATAACCTCAGGGATTTTGGTCATTTTACACGTACAGAAATTCGGGTTTGCAATACTTGCACGAATTGCTCCTAACTTCTCTTCTAACGTTATATTCCTTTATTAAGGATTGTTTGGTCTCAAATTTTATATAATATTTACCTACGGTAATTTGGAATTCTTAATGACAGTAAAAATGGGCGTTACATAGTCTATAAAGTTACTTCTAACATAACTAATGCTATTTCCGTTGTACTTCAAGTTTAATACTTGATAGTATATTGTCTAAGTTTTTCAGAAAACGAAAAGGAAAGAAAAGACAAAGCATGATTCAACCCTCCTTCTCGTACCTTTTTACCTACAATCCCATCCCCATGTAAGCCTCGTGATTATCTAAGTCATACTATATACATATTTTAAACATAAAAGGAAGTCCATTTCTAAATATCCATATTAACTTGCATATCTCCAACTAGTAATGCTAATACTTTCTAAATAAATCATTTCATATTTCATATATAAAATTGTAGCGGTGATACAAAATAATTTTGAGTTGCTCTATTACAAAGGCCATGAATGCTATATCATTTTAATTACAAAATAAATCATGGATATCAAAATGCAAAATGGATATGGTCTAGGACTTTGCTCGCAAACCACCGGAGCACTCTACAAAACATCCCAAACACTTCAAAGCAACATGAAGCTCACCAAACTGATAGCTAATGCTCTGAGGAGAGAGTGGAGAATCCAAAGTTGCAACAATATCTTGAGGAATAAGGGAAAAGAAGGGTGAGTTTTATCTTAAAACTAAGTGAGTGGATTCTCATCCATAACCAACAAGAAGAAAGCTACATAATAATAATGCAATAATTATAAATCATTTCAGTTATAATGCATAATAACAATGAAATCTTTAATGTCCTAAATCATTTTTATCTCTCAAGAAATTACAAAAAAGAATAGACTATGCATAAACTATAAGGTGGTGTCAGTTCCCTGCCATCTCTAACATATGGATAAATGCCCCTCGCTAGCCTTGCTATACCAAGGTTAATGATTTAACTCTTGTTAACTCAGCTCTATCCCTCCTAGTAATTCCCTATTCTATAATCATGATGGGTTTGAAAGGGGTTCTATAATTTCTAAGTTCAATCATTCTCCTTTTCATCAACCATAATTATTTCTCATAAATAAATCAAGTTCAAAATCATGAATCAAATCATCCACTAGCAATTTATATTTCAAGTATGGTCCCCATGCATTTTCATAGTCATAGATTTTCATGAGAAATTTCAAAATATATTTCCTAGTTCTTGCAAGAATACATATAAATCTTGTTTCATGTCAAAACTCAAATTTTAGTTTGCTAAGTACTCAAGTCAGCTAGACAACATATTATAATGACCAAAATATGACCATGAGATCAAACCCTCTCTCTTAGAAGGGTGGAATGTGAAGGACCAACTCCATGAGAGCTCTAGGTGTGGAGATGGGACCAATATCTGCCACAACAACCATAAAACTCATTAATGATGTATGGTACTCCTAGATTACCCTGAATCAAATTTAACATCATTGGGGAGCACCTCCACTTGACAACAATGAGAGAAAAATGATACTCACTACCTAGAGGAGGAAGAAAATGGAGAAATCTAACATAAACCAACATTAAACATGTAACACCTTCCCAAATATAATATCATTATTAAGCCATGACATTAGACTTAGGAGTTGTTACTTATAATTTAGCGGACCTTTCTTAAATATCTATAGCAAGTTCGATTGATTCATACCATAACTAATTCATAATTCGTTAAAATATATAACAAGAAACAAGTATTTATTAATTCACATTCAAATACAAGAAAAAGCTCCTTTATGAGCTCCAAAATACATCTGCTCTCTATTATTTTTAAGACATATACATACAACTAAGTACAATCGATACAAGCCTCAACCACTACTGCAAATTTGATTATTTCATGTAGCAGCCTTATTTTTCTAGATCAACCTAGAGAATATGGGAACACAAACACATAGGGGTGATAATTCTAAAATTCAGGAGGATATCCCTAAAATGCATAATAAAATCCATGTCATCGTCATTGTCCCAGCCACTTCAGCTTATTAAGAAAATGTGATCATGCATTACACAATAATGGTTCATTTTAAAGTTCAAAATCATCCTTCCGAGTGGGTTTCTTTAAACATTCAATCACTAACTATACATATGTCATAGTACTTAACATCATGGTAATTCATTCTAGAAAAATAATTTAATAAAATATGTGTGTGCATATGATAAATGCAGTGATCTTTCCTTTACTTTAGTATTTTCTTAACTTCATGTGCCCTTGATATGTTGAAGGGCATTTTTATCTTTCTTTACGTGCCCTTGACAAGTCGAAGGCGATTTTATCTTTCTTTATGTGCCCTTGACAAGTCGAAGGTATCTCATATCTTTCTTGCCCTTGACATACCAAATGGGATCTACAATTGTAATACCCTCCCAAGTCTAATGTAATGCCCAGGGCTAACGAGGGCGGGGAGTGATCGGCAAAGAAGCACAGACAAGGAGCCTCTACCAGGCTTCTAAGCGGACATGAATGAACCGATTACACACCATAATGAGAGGGATCCTAGGTGTATAGGTATGAGACTATATAGTTGAGGATGACTAACATGAATTGATTGGTACTACTTATACTAACAAAGATGCATCTTCTTTGGTAGCCCATTACTAAAGAACTCCATGGTTAAGTGTGCTTGACTTAGAGCAATTTTGGGATGGGTGACCTCCTGGAAGTTTTCCCAGGAAGCATGTGAGTGAGGACAAAGCACGCTGAAAAGATCCGTGTTGGTTTGTGGGGACAAGTTGTTAATCCATAAAGTAGCATGGGCGTTGATTGTACCATAATTAATTCGTAATTCTATTAAACTATATAACGAAGAGACAAAATATTTATTGAATACAAAGTCAAGTACAAGAGGAAGCTCTTCTATGAGCTTTCATACACATTTATCTCAGTTAAACATTTATACAATAGAAACTATTAGTGATCTTCAGCCATTGAGCTACCCTTATACATGTATCTCCAGCACGAGCAACTTCTTTATTCTCTTGTGTTATCTGAAATGACACTAAACACACAACATAGGGTTGAGAATTGTAAAATTCTCAGGAGGGCATTCCCCAAATACACAGTTATAAATGTCATCGTATCGTTCCAGCCACTTCGGTTATTAAGAGAATGCGCTCATGCATCATATAGCAACGGTTCATTTTAAAGTTCAAAATCATTCTTCCGAAGTATGTTTCTTTTAGCATTCAAACACTTAATTCACATGTCATAGTACTCAACATCATAGTAATTCATTCTAGATAAATAATTTAATAAAATGTACGTGTGCATATGATAAATGTAGTGATCTTTCTTATCTTTCTATGCCCTTGACATACCAAAAGGGGTCTTTCCATGCCTTTGACAATTCAAAGGGGATCTCTTATTTCTCTTGTGGCCATAGAACTCAATCCTATGCATTTTTATTTTTTCATTGACATAGGAAAGACTTACTTCACACCAAATGGTATTTGTAGCACCCATGGGAAATAGACGCTTATCAAGATTGAGCTCATTCTTATACGTGATCATTGGATTTCATTTTTTTCATTTCCAAATCACACACTATTCCTAGCTGATACATCTACCAACTCATAATATCTCTAGGGAAGTTCTTCTTTTTGCCTTCCCCTCATTGAACATAAGTCTTGTTTTTGTTTCATCTATATGTGAATATGCACGATTGAAGCTCATACATTCTCTTTTGTCACATATATGCATCATATATTTTTCTTTTTCCGATTGCATGCATTAAAATACATATAGGCATTCATTCACAAGTAATTTCAATCATGCCTCATAAACCAATCTTCAAAGTCTATAGCATGCATTCATGCACATCATACTTGGATCCAAAGTCATCGTATCATCAATTCAAGGCATTGGCATAATTCTAGTACATTGTAGATTTCACACTTATATAGCAAAAATTAGTTTGCATATCAAACAATCAAATTAAAGGCTACAAAAATTATCCATGACACTTCAATGTGTCCCCAAGGTCCTGTAAAAGTTTCAAGAGCAAGATAGGCTCTAGCTATATTAACAAAATTGTACAAATTCGAAGGTCAAAAACTAATTCTCAATCACAGCCAGAAGTCTCAATTTTATTACCATATCAAATGAATAGATAAAATCCTACAAAAATTTAGGGTTGGACTTCAAGATGTCCTCAACCCTTCAAGACAAAATTCAATCATTTGATATAGTAAACAAATTAGACAAATTTATAGCTTTAATTTGGTTAAACCACAACCCTAACTATTCTGTTTTTTATTTTTATAAAATAGTAAAAGTACTCTAAATAACGCAAGAAAATATAAAAAACACCTCAATATGTTAACTTCATCACATAAAAATTTCAGCTCAAAAATCCATCTACAAATATTGATGAAAAATCTTGAACCATGCTCTGTCTATGAAAATCCAAGAATTTTAGCAACCTAGGTTTAAACTTATTTTTCCAAAAAAGGGTTTCTAACATCATCCAAACACTCCACCAAATTAGACACATCAATATCTATATATTATCAACCAATAAAATGAAAAATATCAAGTTAAATTAGTAATCAAATTGTAGAAACAAATTTGAAACAAAAAGAGGTACAAAAACCCTACTTGTGAAGCTTTAGGGCATCTAACTCCAAAGGATGTTCCAACAATGGTTTCCCTCACTTCAAGGCCTTCCAAATAGTACCAAACCCTCCTTTAAACATTGGGGGTATGATATCTCAAGGTGGAGAATGGAGATGATTCAAAATTCCAATCGGTTGGTTTGTAGATTGTGATGAGTAGAACAAGTTTTGTGAAGAAGATTTGGGGTTTTGGTGATTTTAAAGTAAGGCTTTTGGGATTGGAAGCAATGGAGGGCTGTGTTCTTGCAAGGAAGGGATGAAAATGATGATGATGGAGTGATAAGGTTGGTTGTGTTGTGTTTATCCTAAGTTTTGTGGCAGTATTTATGGTTTCAAGCTTTTCTTTCTTTCTTATTAGTAAAGAATTGATATGAATGACTAGGATTGATTTCTTAGTCAAAGAATGAATCTTGGCCATCCACTTCGCTCAAAATAAGTGGCTCACTTTAACTTGGTGGGCGCTGTCCTCATCATTGCTACGTCTGCGATTTTTAAAATTCTAACTAATAAAGTTCAAATAAATTTTTAAATAATTTTTGGGTGTTTACACAAGTTATAGTCTCAATCTCTTTTTCCAAGTGCATTCATTAATCACATGTAGACAATTAATCACAAGTGATTCTCATTCATTCCTTATAAACTAATCTTTAAAGTCTATAGCATGTATTCATACACATTATACTTAAATCAAGAGTCATTATATCATTAATTTAAGGCATTGGTGCAATTCTAGCACATTGGCATATTTCACACTTATATAGCAAGAATTACTTTGCATACCAAACAACCAAAATCAAGGCTACAAAAAATATCCTTGACACTTTAATGTGTCTACAAGCTCCTGGAAAAGTTTTAGGGCAAGACAAACTCTCTAGCTATGTTAACAAAATTGTATAAATTCAAAGGTCAAAAATTACTTATTCTAGCATAGCCAGAAGTTTTAATTTTATTACCCTATCAAATGAATAGATAAAATCCCACAAAAATTCAAGGTTGGATTTCAAGGTGTCATCAACACCTTGTGCAATGGTCAAGACAAAATTCGATCATTTGATATAGTAACAAAAGTAGACAAATTTATAGCTTTAGAGTTGACTATTCAGACCACAACCCTAACTCTTGATTTTGGGTTTTTAGAAAATAGTAAAAGTGCTCAAAATGACCTAATAAAAATACTAAAAACACTTTAAAATGTTAGATTCATGACATAACATTTTCAACTCAAGATAAGGTCTCTAACCAGGTCAGAAAAATCAAATAATTTCACTTGCTTGCTTAAAACTAGGATTTCTAACAACATAGTTCAAAACATATTTTGAGAAAATGATATTCTAACACCATCAAAACACTCCACCAAATTAAACACATCAATATCTATATATTATCAAGTAATAAAACCAAAAATATAAAATTAAATTAGTAACTAAATTGTAGAAACATATTTGAAATAGAAAAAGGTTCAAAAGCCCTACTTGTGAAGCTTTAGGACTTCTAACTCCAAAATATCTTCTAGGAATTGTTTCTTTCACCACTAAATCTTCAAATCCACTCTAAATCCTTCCTCTAACAATGGGTTATGAGATCTCAAAGTGGAAAATGGTGATGGATTCAAATTCTAATCAGTTGGTTTTATAGATTATGATGAGTAGTGTAAGTTTAGTAAATGGCCCTTGAAATTTTAGCAATTTTAGGCTAGGGTCTTGGAGGTTTGAATCAAGGCTGAAGTTCTAGAGAGGAGCAACAATGGAGGTTGTTTTGTTCTCCTTGTTGGCCGAAAATGATAAGGCGGGTGATAAGGTTGGTGGCATTGTGTTTATCTTGAGTTTGATGTCATAATTGTGTAGTCAAAATATGTATTTCTTTCTTTTAGAAGAAATAATCAGATGGATGGCTATGATTTAATTTTGTTAATCAAGATTAAATCTTGGCCATCCACTTGGCATTAAAAGGATAAGCATAATCAAATCTTAAAGGTTAAGGTATCTTTTGTTGTTAAAAATTGCAAATCAAAATTTTACCAAACGAGTGAGATATTGGCCCCCAGGTAAAATAATAATAAATGAAAGGCTATGATTAAAACTTCTTTTCCAAGTTTCAATCCTTGCCATCCACTTGGCAAGATGTGATTGGTAGAGGTTATTTGGCCACCAAATAACTTTTATGGTGTTAAAAATCGCATATCAAACTTTACCAAATGAGTAAAACACCATACCCAAGAAATTAAAATATCTTTATGTGGACCCCAGGCCTAATATTCTATGTGGGTCCTAAGTCTAGTTCTCCTAGCCTCAGATACCTTTGGCCCAGGTTTTATGGTTACTATTCATCTACAGGCTTAGAAGTCACTATTCCCAATTGGCCCAAATTTTTTTTTTCAACTTGCCCATTGGGCCGTCCTTATCATTGTTAAGACTATCAGAATTTTGAAATTCTCACTAATAACATTTGAATTAATTTTTGAATAAATTTTGGAGTGTTACAAAACACATACCTTGAAGCTTTAGAGGAACTAGATTAAAGTGGATTCAACTAGGATTAAGAGAAAATGGGTGGAAGGGAATTTGGGAGAAGGGTTTCGTGAAAATGGGGGTGTTTTCATGAGTTGGGGGTGGGGTTTATAAAGGGTATGGGGTTCACTTAAGTGAGACAGCAACGTTCACACAGTTCATAGGCTGGAGGCACTACTATAGTGGTCTAGAACCACTATAGCAGGCTCCCCAAGCCTCAGCGCATTAACATTGGACCACTATAGTGGTTGGTAGAGTGGAAAAACTCTACCAACCCATCCCCTTGATCACTATAGCAGTCCAACAAAACTTGTTTCTATATAAATGGGTCAACTTGGTACCTGGGGCTTCCAACATGGGTAGGTCTCGAGGATCCTAAGGCCATATTGAACCTATCTAGGGGGTACGTGTAAGATATTACACACGACCCAAGCTTAGGCCATGACTTGTGCACAGGCTAAACAAAGCCTAGGAAGCTTAAGGATATGATCCCTTAATATAAATTTCTAACTCAATTACTTTGGCAATTGGAATCGGTAGAACCTCCCTAAAAATTGAACGATCCACATATCAAATTATATATATCACAATATCATAATCCAAATTTAACTTGTACATTCCCAAAGTTTCAATTATAGACATAATACAAACTATTTACACAAAAAAGATCATAATTAAACTTTTGTTCATGTGTATAAATCAAAGTACTCAACTTATATCCTATAGCGGTAATAACGACAATATCATTCATCATAGCAAAGTGCTATAATAGCATTACCGCTACCTGTGAAGAGATGTAACAACATTATCGCTTATTGTAAGGAAGAGATATAATGGCTTATGTGCTCACAGTTTTATCATTTAAATGAAAGGGTGAGAGGACCTTAGACAAAATGGGTTGGGATTAATCTCCATAAAAATTTAGTTCTTCTTATGTAATCCACATGATTCATTTAAGTACTTGACAATGGAATTGATTTTGTTTGAGAATGGGTATTTGTGAAAATAATGAGAAAGTATATCAAGTAACTATTTGAGTTTCTACTTAGAAATGAAGTTTCAATGTGTGTTCTTTTAAATTGAAAGCTATGAAGGAGACATGGAAATTCTAAACAACTACTTGCATTAATTGTTTTCAGCAATTTCATGATCTACAAACTATTTCACTCTATTTTAAATGTTTGTCTGTTTACCAGTTTCTCCTTCTTATCCACTTTGTTTATAGTCCTCATTAGGTCTGTTGATGCACCCCTGTCCTTTCGTTTAGATTCATAGGTTGCTAGGTAACAGGCTCCTTTAATTTGCCTGTTGCCTAGAAGATTCCGTTTTGGTAGGCCTCCATTGTTAGTAGAGGGTTTTGGTGGTTGACTTGACTTTTGGTAGGCCTCTATCTCTTCACTACATCATGCGATTGTTTTAACTTAGAACCCATCATGGTTTTCTAAAATAAATTATATTAACCACAAAGTTACGAATTCATAAATTAATCTCCATGTACTCCCAATATTCAAAGTGACAATCCTTGCAAATCATTTCAATGTAACTTGGAGCATGATAAAACAAAATCACGGAGTTATAAAAATGATAAAAGAGCTTGTGATAATTTCAAATAGCCATCAAGTCATAATTAATCATTTTCATAGAAGTAAATCAACTAGTCAAAATAACTAATCAAATAGCTTAAATAGCATAAAATTAAAATCCATTATCTTTAACAAAGTATTTTCTCCCATAAAAATAAATTTAAAAGGGTTGCCACTAAGTAAATAATCACTCACAACACATGGAAATCAACCAGGCTACTCCTTGACAGCTATGGAGGGAGTAGCTTGCTCTATGTCAATAGAATCTAAACAACATAGAAATTTTGACAAGCTTAGATAATTTATTTCAAAACAATTTATCAATTAGATAGCCTATTGAATAAAAATCTCAATTTGTGGAATCAAGGGTTCCTAAGAATTAGAGAAAAATCAAACCTTGACTCTACCCACTACCATTTATCACTACTAGAAACTTGAGGAACACAGACAAAAAATACATATGGATTTTGTTATGTCTCTATTGTAGATGGAAAAATGAAAACAGGGAATTTTGTTTTTTCATCAAAGTTACATAATTTATCTGTAAATCCTTCTATAATTTCTAGCACAACTTCGTGCCATGTAACCTTACAAACGAAAATTCGGATAATGAAAGAAATGTTTTTTTCAAAATACACAGATGGATTTATAGACAAGTATTTATTTAATTTATTGATTTAAAGTAAATTCAATATGTTATAGACGAAAATTTTTATCTATAATTTGAAATTCAAGGTGCATATTAGCACATGCATTAAAAAAGGAAAAATTCTTCTGTAACAAGTGAAATAAAAAAGGCACATATTTACGTGCATTATAGATGGAAGATCCGTTGATAATGAATGAAACTAAAACACATTGTAGGGATTACTTTTGTCTATGACGAATGAAATTAAAAATGATGGTATTTAATGCCTACATTACAGATGAAAAAATCCAAAAGTAAAGCCTTCAAAAGCCTTACAGATAGATTTTTCCATCTATAATTTCTTTAATGAAATGATGCATTTTATTAAAGGAATTACAGCATATTTTCATCTGTAATGTCAAAATTTGGGCTACAAATACAGTGTTCCATTTTTCTTCCTCCTTATTTCCCATTTTCACTTTTCTCCTCTCTCTCTCTCTCTCTCTCTCTGATAGAAAATAGCCACCACCACGCCCTTCTTTGGGTTGTCGCTGGTCACTAGAGCCTCCATGTTGTAAATGGTTTGCACCATTATGTTCATGGTAATGTTCTCTAACTTTTAATCAATTTATTTTTTTTTCATTTCTTGCCCTTTTTTTGTGGACTTCATTGAGTTATTAGTTTTTAATGAGTAGATTGATGAAAGCACATTTGGAACATTAGTGCTTTGTTTAGTTTGGGGGTGGTGGTTCCACCTTAGCTTTCTTGGCACGTTAGAAGGACATGGAAAAATTTGTCTATAAATCTATAGACAAACAAATCCGTCTATAGTTTACAAACTAATAAGAAAATCCTTCTATAACATTTATAAATGTGAAAATAACGGACAACATGTTTTCGTTTAAATCCATTTGTGATTGAAAAATTTATCTAAAGCTTATAAAATCCATTTGTAATTTCATCTGTGTTTCACAAATTTCTTGTAGTGTCTCAATATTATAGCTTCTAACTAACTAGATTTATACTTAAAATGCCAAATATGTACCCTAATAGGTTGAAGGACTCACATCAAGCTTGGCAACCTAATAGGTTGAAGGATTTGATGACAAGGTGGAATACATTGGAAGAGATTGATGATACATGGAGAAGAAAAACCAAAAAAATTGGAGAATGGAGAGTGAAGGAGGGCGATGACCAAAGAATCAGGGAAAGAAATAGAGGGGTTACTATTGTGTTGTGTCATAGTGCTTCCTCTACTCTTTTGGTTTTATTTTAATTTATAATATTGCCATTGCTTCTTCTTATTCCCTTTTTTTGGTTTATGTTACATCCATTCTTTTAGTTTTGAAATCCTTTCATTTTTGGTAGGATTTGAATAGAAATAAATTGATTTTAAAATTTAACATGAATCAAATCAATTTATTTCTATTTTTAATAATTCCAAACAAAATCTATTGCATTTTAAACATAAGAATTGATTTCCAAATCAATTTAATGCTATTTTCTATTTAATCATTCAAAACATAAAATTCAATTTACAAAATCAAATTGTATTGGACTAGAAATATGGGCCCAAGACCTCGGCCTAGCCTTAGAGAACTCTGAGAGAGGGTCTCACAGACCGCCTACGTGGTATAATGATCCCTTAGAGATTCTCCCGATTTAGTTGAGGATCTCTTCATATCTTCTATATTGGATCATATTTCCCACTAAATATGGAATAGATTTACCGTTACTAAATCCTAGGAATATCTCATTTATTCAAGGAAGATTATCTTTTGATTTATTGCTAGGTCACCTATCACTATATAAAGGGCTCACGCCCCTTGATAACACAATCTTAATGTAGACTACTCTTTCACCATGCTACGCCTCATTCATTCACTAGCTTAAATGTTGAAGTGTCTTCACAGGTACCTATCTCCAATCACAGACGATTGGAGAAAACATGCGCCCTTACTGCCACTTTTAGGTAAGAACACAAATCAATTCAAATAATTTTAAATAAAATCAAATCATTTCCTATATTTAATCATTCCTTACACGCTTCAAGGATGAGCATGAGGAATGATTGACATTGATAGGAATGGATTGGTTTATGAAAAGCATGAACAAACTGAAAATCATCTATGATAGAGCAAGTTTGTCTGAGAAGTCCATGGGTGTGAATGCTTTAATCTTGCAACTTGTGACCAAGAGTGACATTAGAGTCAAAGATCATAGATCTTGTGTCATGACCTAGCCTAAGCCGTACTTGCACTTTGAGGACATGTCCTCTATGCAAGCCTTTGAATGCATATTTACACATAAAAATGGGCAGAGTTTTCTTCGTATTTTGGACATTGAAAAAAATAAAGAAAAACAATTTATATAAAGAACACATCAAATATACACATGGGGATCCAAGCATTCTTCGAATGAACCCCTCAACACATAAAATCAAATATACGGTCATTAAGAGATTTCCAATTTAGAAAATAAGTTCCAAATAAAACATAAGTTCCATACGTATATAAAGATCTCAATGCCAAGTCTTTGTAGAAGATTAAATCTTTAGTTTTTACAAACCATCATAAGATCTTATAAAAGTAAAGATGTTTAGATATAAATATATAAACCTAAGCCAAACCCAATGGACCATCCTACCTATAAATATTATGGAACACAAGGTTCTAGATCATAACAAAGGATTACTACCATTCACTATTAGGCCCTGAAAAATAAGGGCTCACCAAACTCTGGAATGGCTCTATTAAGCAGCTTACTGTTATCCCCTTGATTTCCACATGTATATGAAAAGAAAAGGAAATGGAGGGGTGATTTTTTGTAAACTCAGTGAGAAATAGAACAATCTATAGTACACAATTAAAATAGATAATAAAGAAAGGGAGCTTCTGGATTCCATATAAAATCTCACAACTTTGAAATCTGATCATAATCTTTTACAAAAAGATAAATGGGAGTTCACCAAATAGAACAAAAATATCAACAGATTTGGGATGATGAATAGTACATGGGTTGGCACCACCCCTACAAACTGGAGACAATCATAGGCCTATAGCCATAACAATACCAGGCATGTGGCCAACATATGCAGGTTGACACCCCTTGCCACGGAGTTTAGCACCTCACCTACCAACTGGAGTTTGACAATTTACTCCTACCACTTAGGGCTCCTGCACCAAAGCTAATTTCTTTGCTATTGGCTACAATTTCTACCTAGATTCACCCCAAAATATTTCAATGAAAAAACCAGTATCCATGCAATAGCCATATACCTAACAATTCTCATAAACATAATAATTTTCATTTGGTTTCCAAACACAATTTGAAATTTCATTTCCATTTTGAATGCCCAAAATCATTTATAAGCAAAGTCTTCTAATAAAACATGAGATTTCCATATTTAATCATAAATCAATATCAATATCAATATCAAGTTCATAATAATACTCACTTTAATATAATTTATACTAGCATGCAATATGATTAGTTATAGATGCCCATCTACTCACAAACTTAGCCTCACAAGAGAAAATCCTAGCTCTCCATGAAGCCTTGGAGTTCAACGGTAGGTCCTTGAAGAATTCAACACCAATATTGTAACACCCAAAATTTATTTCAAAATATTTATATTTAGACTTTATTAATAAGAATTTCACAATTCTAATAAGGATAGTCAAGATAAGAACAGCTTGATGAACCAAAAAAAGTGAATAATGACCATGCGAGCCTAGGGCTCGTAAAAACCAAAACCATAGAATTGGGACCTGAGATGTCTAAAATCTTAAAATATAAGACTACGGTTAGAAAAGGTTAGAAATGAGATTTTAAACCTAGAATTTAATTTTGGGTAATATCTACTTTATGGGTACAACTTTTACCCGTTCAGTTAAATTATGATATGTAGTTTTGTACACAGGATGAGACTTTTAGTGTCAACTTGCTACCTAAGGTGACAAGTGTGTGGTTTAGAAATATGCCACACCATTGTCCTTTTCTATGAGCCAATAGGAGCATTACAAAAAATCCATCATTTATCTTTAAGAAAAACATTTTCATGATTAATTCAAATGTACGTTATCTTTAAATAAATAAAAATCAAAACCTTATCATTTTATTTCTTCAAAGTTTGGCCAGACCTTCTATAGAACTCTTTCATTTTTCTTCTTCATTAACATATCATAATCTAGCTTGAATACTCAAGTTACAATACTAAGACCCCATGATCAAAGAACAAACTCAAAACTAGTTCTTAAAATCCTCATATTAAACACCAATAGAGAATCATCACCTCACTTCACCACCAATAATTTCTGTTGTGTTGGGTATTAAGAAGAGGATTTGAGTGGATTGAATCCAAGATTGGGTGTAGGAACTTTTGAAGAAACCAAGAATAAGAATTAAAGTTTGCAAGAACCAAGTAGGGCTTTATTTATCCACTTTACTTTCAAAATTTACTCTGAAATTTCTGACTAATTGAGCTTAGAATTTTAAGTTTTATTGGTTGATATTACATAGATATTGATGTGTTTAAATTGGTGGAGTATTTTGATGATATTTGAGAATCATTTTTCTCAAAACATGTTATGAGCTATGTAGCTGAAATCCCAGCTTTAAGCAAGTAGGTGAAATTTTTTGATTTTTTTTACCAATTTAGAGGCTCAATCTTGAGCTAAAATTTTTATATGATGAAGCCATCATATGGAAGTGTTTCTAGAAATTTTCTTGAGTAATTTTAAGTATTTTTACTAATTTTAAAAAATTGAAACCGAAAAGGTCATGTTTTTGCCTAATAACCAAGTTTGAAGCTCTTAATTTGTCTAATTTTGTTACTATATCAAATGATTGAATTTTGAGCTGAAATTTTTAAAGATTGTTGAAGACCTCTTAAAGTCAACCTGAATTTTTGTATGATTTTATCTGTTTATTTAATATGGTAGAAAAATTGAGACTTCTAGCCTTTGGCTTAGACTCTTAATTTCTGAATCTCCAAATTTGTGGAATTTTGTTAATATAGTTAGAGACCTTATTATGCTTTGAAATTTTTACAGGGTCTCATTGATACATTGCATTATCTTTGAAAAATATTTTTGCCCTGTTTGAAGGATGTTTGGTGATATAACCATAATTTTCCTTAGAACTGAAATTCTTGTAGCATTCTAGATTGGTTGAAGAAATGATAAAATGTTTATGTCTTGATCTCATTTATGTTATATGAATTTACTGAAGATGATAGGCATATATAGATGTGCATACTTATTACAATTGCTTATATGTGCGATAAAAGCATAAGATTATGCCTTATTGGGCCAGAGTAAATCCATTAGTTGGGAGTAAACCTGACTACCCTTGAATTGAGTTAGGGAGCAAACCTAGCTAGGAATAAATTTGCATGAATTAGAGAGAAAATCTAAGAAACACATATATGAATATGCTCACTCCTAAAAATTATTACCCTAGAGTGGTTTAAGCCACCATAGTTGAGGGCCAAGATTGTTAAAGTAGCAATTGTTCTAAGTAGTCTCCTATGCTATGTGCTAAGTAAGTAATCTATTACTTTATTGATATCAGGATGATTATGTTTCAAATTAATGTTATATACTCTAAATGATAATGATTGAAAAAAATAAGCCTACTTCAGGTAAATATTTTCTTAAAAGTTAAGCCAATTATTATTGTTCATTCTATTTGCATGCAATATTTTATGAATAAACCGAAGTAGCTTGGGTAGATAATGATGACATCTGTATATGTATGGGAGTACCCTACTGGAATTTAGAATTCTCATCCCCATGTGTATTCCATGTCTACCTTAAATTTAGCAGATGGCGTAAAATTTCGGACTACCAGAAACTGCTTAACCACACTATGTTAGGAATTATAGGCATAACTATTGAGTTTTACTTTACAATGGATAATGTTTTGTACTTTGATGTGTTTTAGACAGTCCCTATGAGGAATATTTGATATACGCCCCATAACTAGTGGATGATTGTGTATTATATAATGTACTAATGTTTTTAGTACTTTGAGAAAATCTGATGACTCGTTCATACATCCTTTTCTCTCTATTCATAAGGTTTCAACTATATGTCGCTAATCGCTAACGCTTGATACTAAGTAAATATGAATAAGGAAAAATAAATGAGTCAATTATTATATCGCATATAAACATGATATGTAGTACCACACTCTTAGTTACGGTGTACACCTAGGTGGAACACGTGATTAAGGGAGTCTTACAAATATCATAAAAACCACATCAATTTCAAGGTAGAAATACCAACAATAATAGATTTGACATTAACAACATAAAAACCCTAATTTCTCATAAAATTTTTAGTCTAACCATGATAGACTCACAAATCTTGATGGAGCAACAAAAATAGAGTTATAAGGAGTACCGTTGGAAGATGAGAATGGAAGACGAAAAGGGTTCCTCAGCTCACCATACCCTAGCTCCAAGCTCCTCCAATGGTGGTTTCTAGTGAGAGAAGGTGATGTGATAAAGAAGGAGGATAGAGGGTTTGAGGTGAATGATAAGGAAAAACAAGAATGGGAATGAGGTTTGAGATATGGGAATGTTTGGGTTTGATTTTGACAGGGTTTTAGGGAAATGAAATGAAGGAAATGGGAGAATAGAGAAAGAGGAGGATCACCTTTTATGTTGGCTGCAACTTGATGCCGAGGAGTTGGATTTTCAGCCCCCAGGCACCCAAGTACCAAAATGGGAATATGCTTAGGGTTTGCTGCGCAAAGGCACTAGTTTTGGGTGCCTAAGCACTAGTACTCCGTTACATCAACATACTAGGAGTGCATTCCTTAATCTATAGTGCCGAATATAGTTGGAATTCGCCAAATTGTGTTGAAATAGATATTGTAGATCTTTTTGTTGGGTTTTCAATGCAACAAAAATCACACCAAATCAACATCTAAACTCAAGATATTTGTCAAACACGAGCGAAGGTCGGGGTTTGACAACTTTGTGATTAATTTTTAACTCTTGTAATCCAAATTCTATAGGCACGCCCTTGGCTTAAGGATAGGCACATTTAAGGTTGAACTAAAGTCAAGTTATTACATCTGACAAGTTCACTAATGTTTTATGTTTGTCTAGGGGGTGATGCAAAATTCTAATGCCTTATTTATAAGCCACATAACTTGTATTATTTAGTAACTAGTCATTTGACTCATGCTATGCATTGGATGATAATTAAAAATAATTTATTAACCATTATTGAAAATAAATAATAATTTATTTAAATATATCTTAGACAAAATTGAGTACATAAATATCTTTTAAAAATAAGTTAATAGATAAATAATTAAATAAATAAACAAAATATAAATTTGCCATAGGTTGAAAATATCTTGATAAATGACTTTTAACTAACAATAAAGAGCCTATTTTATGAAAATTTTACACGTTCTAGAAGTTGAAATTGTTGAATAATGAAGAGAATAAGTAGACAATTTTACTATATCATGAGCTATGTATAAGGATAATAATGAATATCCATTAGAGATTAGACATGCTAACATCTTCTTTTGGTAGCCTATCACGAAGAACTCCACGGTAGCGTGCTTGACTTGGAGCAATTTTGGGATGGGTGATCTCCTGGAAGTTTTCTTGGAAAGCATGTGAGTGAGGACAAAGCATGAAAAGACCCGTGTTGGGTTGTGGGAAGTTGGCAATCTATAAAGTAGTAGGGGATATTACACATGCTCTTGCACCCTATCTCTATTTAGAATTTTGCCTCCTTTACCTATCGCCAACCTTGTTACGAGTCCCTATTGTAGGTAGAAAAGTGCATGAGAAAGGGGGTTAAATCGTGCTTTCCTTTTTCTTTCCTTTTGATTTATGAAAAACTAAAATAAATACTAACAAGTGTATACTTGAAATGCAACGGAAATAGCGTTAGTACATGTTAGAGCGTAACTTTATGAACTATGACATAGTTGTAAAAACACGTAGAAAGGATTTTCCAGAAAACGTGATGAATATAAAAGGCATAAAGCAGTAAATAAAAGAGAGTTAGGGAAGAAAAAGATACTACATAGAGATCTTTATACTGGTTCAACAAACATGCCTACATCCAATTCTCAATCACTATTGAGTTCCACTAAAACCTTTCTCAACCTGAGAAAGTTAGGTTGTCTTTGTAGTAGCATTCTCAAGCTCTTACCAGGAACTTGTAGTCTCACTTTACTGTCACACTTGAGTAGTCTTTGACCAGTTCTCCAGCTAACTCTGTGATCGGTAGCTCACTCTACTGTCACACCTGAGTAGTCTTTGATTAACCTCTCCAAGCTAACTTTGTGACCAACGCTAGTCTACTATCACCTTACAAGTAGTCTTTGCTTAGCCTCTTCAAGTTAACTCACAAAAATCACTACTGAATTGGTATACAAAAATTTGTGTTTGGGTTGAAATACTCAAATTAACCAATACTCAAGTTTTCGTATGATAAACACTAATAGATCTGGAAACTTGAATGGCTTCTTTCTATCTATTCTTCCTAGGAAAAATGTATAATCTACTAAGAATCTAGAAAGAAGGTTTTTAGCGGAAGAAACTAATTACAAGTAGTAATAACTTTACAGAGAAGGTGAAGGGAAATTTTCTTAGTGTTCAGGATTATTCCTGTCAAGATCTCTTGTTTTGTAAGCACATCATCTCCTTTTATACTTGATCTTGCATTTATGATTATTGCCCTTGATTTGTTTTTCTAGTTACACGTGTTGATCTTCCTTTTGTGTCTTGGAAATGTAGTCTAGAGGAGTAGCTCGATATTGTCAAGTAGGGAGAAGTCGTTGTGTAAGAGAGGTTCTTAGTCCACCTTCAAAAACTACTTTTTACTTTCTGAATGAGGTTTCTAAACTTTTCCTTCTAGAAGCTATAGTTGTCCAAATTGGCAGAAGAGATGTCATGTCAGCCTTGACTAGGTTTGACTTTAAATTTGAATTTCAAAATTCCCTCCTTTCTTGCAGAGTGCATTGTTTACATGAAACGTGCTTTCTGAAGACTGTCATAGTTTCTTGACTTTTCTTCAATCTTCTACTCTTCAATCAGAGCTTGTTGTTGTTGATATGATTACGATCATGATAACTAAAGATAATAGTACACACTTGCTTTAGAGTTGAATTGAAATCTTCACTTGAATTGCACTTTCTAAAGTTACGTGCTACTTTCTAAGATCTGAGCCTTGATTTCTTGTACTTGAGAGTTTTCTTTAATCCATTGAGCATATATACGTTCAGTCATGACATATTTTTCACTTTCACTAAGTCCTAATCTCTTCAAATAAGATTAAACATGTTTGCACATGTCATTGTGAAAATATTCTCATTTTAAGAAATGTGTATGCCAACGTAAAAAGACATGTTCATTGCTTCAAGAAACTCAAGGAAATGATTAGACTTTCTTCAAAATATTTTCTTGAAATTTGTTATGTTATGACTTCAAAATAAAAGGGTTTTGGAGCTAGCAATCTCCTCCTTTTTGGTAATGACAAACCAATTCTTAGAAAATCTTTTGAAGAGATTTTGAAAGAAATATATAACAAGATATAGAGCTTGATAACCGATTTCTTTCAAAATACCGTGATAGGATTTTTAGAGAGTCATCATTCTTAAGGTATGAAATATATAGAATCAAAACACTTCATTACCTCAAGTGACTGAAATAAGAGCTGTTTTATTTCAATTAAGATCTTTGAAGTTAATCAGTAATACTTGAGGTATCAGAGCAATTTGAGAAAGATATGAGCATAAAAGCCTTTTGAATAAACACGGCTTGATTTTTGGTCAAATGACCTTTCTGAAAATATGCGTGTTTGAATAAAAAGAGTATATACTTGTGATAGTTGCTCTTGATCTTGAATTCATACTCAACAAATCTTTATGCAAACATATTCTTAAAACACTATGTAATTTTTGTGCATAAAAACATGCAACATATACGCTTTCCACACAAAAGAAGTTTCTGAAGCTCCAAAGAAATTGATTACATATTTTACTAGAGCATGTGTATCAAAGCTTGTGATGTATATGAGAAAATTTCATATTGTGTATCAGAGATATATATATATATATATATATATATATATATATATATATATATATATATATATATATCTTATAAGAAAAACTCCAAAAAAGTGTATCATGGCATACATATCATAGTACTAATAAATATGTGTATCGAGCTATGTATATATCAGGGCATCAACAATATGTACCATAGCTAATCATACAATTAAAAACGAGCACATGATTGATGTAGCTAAGAACCAAATCGTGCTAAGATCAGAGCAAATGCTTCATACATCATAATCAGGATATATGATTAAGTACTTCGCAAGATATATTAGAGCTTAAAAAACTTGAGGAGAGAAAAAAAATATATATACTAAAGCTATAAGCGTTAGATATCAAGGGCATCAAGAATATGTACCATAGCTAATCATACAATTAAAAATGAGCATATGATTGATGTAGCTAAGAACCAAATCATGCTAAGATCAGAGCAAATGCTTCATACATCATAATCAAGATATATGATTAGGTACTTCAGCAAGATATATTAGAGCTTAAAAAACACTTGAGGAGAGAAAAAAAAATATACCAAAGCTATAAGCATTCAGATATCAAAGTAATAATAAAAAAACAAAACTATGTAAACAAAATGTTAATGCTAATACAACTAAACAATTAAAACTCTAACTCCCCCAGCTTGCTTCCCCTAAGTTCCTTGGCACAAGATTTATTGAATCTTCTTTCCTTCTCCTTTTTGTCATCAACAAAAAGATGTGCACTGAAACCCAGGTGACACCATCATCAACCCCTTCGCCTGTCCTCGAGAAGAATTTCTGATAGTAGAGCTTCATACATTCACAACTGAGCTTCCATTTTGTTAAGCCTGTCAAGCATGTGGTGCTGATTATGTAGAGTATCTGATTTCAGAGAAGTTTGGTTGTTGTGTAGGTTGAGGTTAGCTTGAAAAGGGGTTAACATTCTGACAAGGATGGTGTATAGTAGCCGAGCAGGGAGTAAGCTCATCAACAGGAGTAGAGATAGGTGTAGTAGCATGTAGTGAGCTGGTCATTTTGTCTTTGTTTAGCTACTCATCCTTGGAGAATTCTGCTGTAAAATCTAGTGTCATCTTCTATTGGCTTGATTTTGATTGTAGATAAGACCTAGCCTGTTCTTAATTTGATTCCTCCTTAGATTCTTGAGTGTCCTCTAAGCTGCTTTTAATTTGAATCACCTTTCTTTTCTTTCTTTTTTCTTCATCTAGAGGCTTTTTCAATGATTGCATCTTTGATACTCATCTCTATCTCCTCACATTGGTTCTGTGCTCTTAAATTCTCCTAAGAGTCTTGAAAGAGTTGAGAGTGTACTTAGTACATTCCATATACTTGTACCACTCGTTAGCCAAAGGTTAGTTCAAGTATTGGAAGATTCCTGCAGGAGAACTTCATAGGGAGCAATAAGTTTCTTTTTTCTATAAAGACGGCATTAAGCATGTAGTCAAGAATCAGTTTGAAGGTTCACCCTCCTCTTTGCCAATAGATAGTAGAGCAACAAGCAATCTATCCCAACTAGTAGGTTGGTGCTTCCCAATCTTGGGAAAAGAAAGAACTGGACAATTGTAAAGACTTGTCGTGCCTTAGAGCTTAGTAAAATAGTTGTAATCTTACTTGTTGGTATCTGGAAGAGTCCGTGAGACATCTAGAGACCTTTCAAGGAAGACTCCTAGAGTCATAGACTAATCTCCTTTAGATGAGCATTTGACTTTAGTGGCAAGTGCTTGGATGATGTTGGAGAGGTCACTTATTCCAATCTCTATGTCAATGCCCCTAAGAGAGTCTTTAACAGAGACTTTCTGACTTTTGCTTAAACTAAGAAAAGGCGGTCACACATCCAATGAAGACTCAAATGAGAGATTTAGGAACCTTTCCCATCCTTGAAAAGAGAAAACTTCCAGGAGAATGAGAACTAGGTTCATTAGTTCTCCTTAACCTTTTTCTAGGAGCTATCTTCCTTTAAGAAATTTTTTTAGTGTAGTATCTGTAAAAATGGTTCCTGGTACATAAGGAGAGTTCTCATGTGAGCAATGCTTCCATCAAAGTGTTTGCCTTCAGCCATAATAAGGGTTGTGTATGAGAAGGTTGAACGGAAAGGTAAGGGATATGAAGAAATAGTACGGTTACATGGAAGAAAGATTGTGAAAGAAGAAAGTGAAATGGTTTTGGGTGAAAGTGAGAGTGTTTGAGGTTGAAGATGAGAAGTGTGATGTAACGTGTGAGGAGTGGGGAGTTATTTAAGTGAAGGGATGTAAAGATTGAAGGCGAGGCAATGTGGAACAAAAAAACTCAAAAGAGTGGGAATTATTACGCCTTTTTCATTCTTCCAAAAGAGTAGTTTTTGAAACTTGGAACCACTTTCTAAACCTTGTAAGCTTTCTGACCCCATTGATAACATTGCTTTCTCACATCTTAGTAATCTTCAGATTTTGAACCCCATGAAACCATTTTTTGACCATCTGATCTTCTTTCTGACCTTGTAATTCTAACTTTCTGATCTTGCAAAATTGAATCTTATTCTTGCAATGACTCTTTCAGCTCAAACCATGAAGGGAGTGTACAGTGATGTTTATGCATGAATGCTTATGCAAATTTAAAAACTTTTAAGGTTCAAAAACATTTTCAAGCATAAAAAATGATCTTCAGCTAATTATTTTGAGAATATATCACTTGATCTTCAGGATTCACAAACATTAACTCAACATCTCCTTTTTGAACATGATCTCTAATAAAAAGATGCTTAACATCGATGTGCTTAGATCTAGAGTGCTGAATAGGATTCTTAGCAAGATTAATAGCATTTTTATTATCACAGAAGATAGAGATTTTGAAATACCTCAAGTGATAATCTTCTAGCTGGTTCCTCATCTCAGGCATGGGTGGTTTACAATAGCTACATATTCAAGTTCAGCTTAGAGAGTGCAATAGTGTTTTGCTTCTTGCATGACTAAGTGATAAGGCTCTTCCTAAAGAAACAATAGCATCCATTGGTGTTCTTCCTCTCTACTCTATCCTTAGCAAAGTCAGGATCACAGGACTCTACAATCTCACAAGATGTATCTTTTATCCCCCAACTTAAGACTTAAAAAAAGAGCTCTCCTGCTCTCCTTTAATCATCGTCCAAGAACTACCTAAAGTTTTTCCACTGAAGGCATCTGTTATCACATTTGTTTCTCCTGATGGTAGTTTAAGTCAAGCTTATAGTCCTTAATGAACTCCATCTATCTCCGTCGCCTCATGTTTCCCTCTTTCTAATCTAAGAGATACTTGGGATTCTTATGCTTAGAAAATACCTCATACTTTACTCCTCATAGATGGCATCTCTAAATTTCAAAATAAACAATATTGCTTGCTAACTTGAGATGGTTTAGTTGTCCTGAATTTTAAGCCACTACCTTTCGTTCTACATCAAAATTCACCCCAGCTTTTTCCTAATTCACTCAATAAATCTCAAATAAACCATGTGGGTTTGGCAAGACTACTACAGGTGCAATGGTCAACTTTTACTTGAGGTCCTGAACTCCTATCATATCTTATTATCCATGTGAAAGGTACACTTTTGATTCAGCTTGATTAAGGGTAAGGCTATCTAGCTAAATCCATTGATAAACTTTCGTATAACCAGCTAATCTCAAAACTTCAAATCTCCATGGTAGTAGTTATGTCTTTCCCACTTTAGTACTACTTACTTTTTTTTTTTTTTGCTTGGGTCAACTATGATTCCTTACTATGATACTACATGACCCATAAATCTTATATCCTATAGCCAAAACTCACACTTGGATTTCTTGGCATGAAGAATCTATAGCACGTTCTAAGATGCTATTTGTGTTCTTCTCAACCCTTGAACATATAGAATATCATCTATAAAACAATTACAAACTTGTTGAGAAAAGGTGAGAGATTCCATTCGTAAGTCCATGACTATTATTGGGGCATTAGTTATCTCAAAAGATATCACTATATATTCGTAATGCCCATAGCATACTTCAGAATATCTTCTTCCCAAACTTGAATCTGTGGTATCCCGATCTCAAATCAATTTTGGAGAATACTATCACTCCAATTTATCCATGAGATCACCACTCCATGGAAGATGATACTTGTTCTTGATCGTCACCTTATCCAATTGTCTGTAATCAATATATAGCCTTATACCTTCGTCCTTCTCTTTCACCAAGAGCACAAGAAGCTCCCCATGGTGAGGCACTTGGAGATAGAATGTTTAGTTAACATCTTATCAATCTTCTCCTTCAATTATACCAATTCTAAAGGAAACATCCGGTAAGGAGTTATTGAAATTGGACCCGTTCTGTGCCAATTCAATAGAGAACTATTTCTTTGTGTGGGAAGTCAAGCATATCTTCCAAAAATATGTTAGAGTATTCTAGGACTATCGATATCAATTCTAATTCTGTTGCCCTCCTGTTACTACTAGGCAACAACATGTATCCTTGGCTGCTATACTTTCCACATCCTACTTCTTAAATGAGTTCTTCCGATATTGCAACATCTTCGCATTCATAGCAAAACATGTCTCTATTGTTGTGACCTAGATAGAGGTGATCTTTGGTTGGACATTTCCTAATCTTGTGACCTGGCTTCCTGCATTGATAACAAACATACGTAATAAACATGGTTTATCACTATAATTTTTTCCATATTCTAGGCATTCCTTGTTATAAAATGATTTTCTGGCTGCTTCCTTTTTCCATTCCCTAGGAAAATCCCCTTCGTGGTAGTAAAATAGGCTTGAACCTTATGCCGTGTAGTGCTAGCCTTCCTTAAGCCATTGATAGCTTCCAGTTGTACTCTTCCACTAGAGCACTCTTGTTCACCAATGTAGTGAAGTCCTAAATTTTCATTAGTCCCACCATTGCCAAAAGGTCATCTCTAAAGCCTTCTTCATACTAACACATTTCCAACTCTTCATTAAGCTTACACTACTAAGTTGTGGAAAGCTCACCAAACTTTGTATTGTACTCTAGCACCTTATGTTCCCCTAGTGCAACTTTAGGAATTTCCAATTCCTTATCATTTTGGAAGAAGGTAAATACTCCTCATAGAAAACACCCTTAACCAAAAGCCCAAATCATTTCAATATTCACCTCCTCAACTATCGTTCTAGTATCTATCCACTAGTAATCAGCATCCGCATCCAACACCTAGGCAGCATAACCCATTTTCTAAGAGTCTAGTCACTTTGATACTTTAAAGATCCTTTTCCATTACTTAATCCATCATTCAGCCTTATCGGGGTTTAGGTTTTGTAGAATTAGGGTGGTTTCTCCTTGGAATACCACAAACAGGAGGTTTTTCTAATATTTTCATGGCTTTTCCCCAATAATGCTCATCATCTAGTTTGCAACCATAGCTTGCTCCTTGATTGCCTGGGTTATATTCCAAAAATCATGCATAACATTGCAGCTTCCTCCATGCACCTTATCATTGTTGCTATTGCTAGTCCTACTACGCTTACCCAAAGTCATTAGTCTCCTATCACACCAAGTAAAAAGCGTTGAGTTGATCAGGTCAATACAATGCTAAGCACGATAGTTACTAACTACTTCAAAGTAAGCGTCATGCATATAAAGTTCTACTTTTTATCAGAGATAAAATCCTACTGCATGACACTAAGATTTCAGAGTATGCTTTAGAAGCAAGTCAGACCATCCCCAGGCTCTAACAGGATAACTACTCGATACCATTAAATGTAACACCATTCTTACCATAAAGCTATGTTTAAGCCATAACCTTATAGTGAGTAGTTGTTACTTAATAACTCTGTTGATCTTAGATGAGTATATATATATATATATATATATATATATTACATATGAGCCTGCTTTCTTGACAAACATAAAACGCGTTCTCTCTAAGTTGTTAAATTTGAACATAAATAATACATAAAAAATACATAATTGTATTATCTACGACAAATCAACCATATACATAACTGTATCAAACCCTTACCCTGGTTCATGCAGGAACCCTCTAGTCTAGGTAAGGTACTACTCAAAATCAATTAAAAGAAAATAAAAAGACTTTAAATTTCTAATATTTTTATCAAAAGGTCTTGACCGTGATGCCAAAAATAGCTAAGGATCTCCACAAAATAATCACTATCATTGCAATCTATGTAAAAAATATGATAACAACAGGAATGAAAATTAAGAATTCCCAATAGGAACAACATCGGTGATTACTCAATGATATTCAACATTAATGCAACGTATCTTTGGTTGTTTATCTAAAGGTCTTAGTAGTTAGTATCATTATTCCCTGACTTAATTTTATTAGATAATTTTAAATTTAATTGTAGAACTCATAGGACTCTTCTGATATACTTCTTTGTAGATCATACTGTTAATGATGTAACGTCGTGTTACAACTTGATATAGTTCACTAGATGGAGTACGTCTACTACATCTCATCTAATAGCCTCGCTATTCTAGGACATCCCTTTTCTCATAACGATATAACGCCGTCACGATTATAACCTGATATAGTTCTAAGGCCGTAGCACTTCTACTACTACCCGTGAATCCATGAGTTTACCATTAAGCAATTAATATTACATAAAGCTTATTTCTTAAGTTTTCTCTTTTCATAAGGATCTTTAATATTTGTTTAGGAAATCTTATGATTCTCAAGAGAAATCTCTTCTTAATAGTTATATTTCTCATACTTTTGCTTTGAGATTTTCTTGAGATCTCCTTAACTCTTATGAGATTTTCTTTGTTAGTCTCTGAATTACTGCGAGACTTTTCTCTTGAAAATCTCCTAGATTTCTTATGAGATAATTCTTCTAAAAATCTCTTGAAGTCTATAGATATTCGTTCAAAATCTCTTGCAGTCTTATGAGATATTCCCAAAAATCTTCTAACTTCTTATGAAACTTCTCTTAAATTTTTATGAGATTTATCACTAAAATCTACTAAGCTTTTTGTGAGATTTTGGGAAGAACGTTATGAGATTTTCTGAAAGTCTAGTAAATTTTTACGAGACTTTATATTATCATAATTTGTAAAACTCTTCATGATGAAATTCTTATAAATTTCAAGGAAAACAAACCAAGTATCTTATGTGAGCTTCAAGCCTTTTCTTCTAGGAATAAAATCTCTTCATTTGCTTAATAAATATTTTATATTAATTCAATCAATCCACAAGTAAGTGTTCTTGAACTATAAAACTCATATCTATTTGTCGCAACCCACGCTACCTGGTACGGCGAAAAATGAATTTTGTTAAAATTTGGAGTCGCCACCAAGTTTATTTGAATTGGCAAAACATGGAAAAACCCGTTTTGTTAAAAAATTTGTCTTTGAAACCAGATTTAATTCGGAGTTGTGATGCATAGGGAAGGGTAGGGATTTAATCCTACGCACCCCTAATACACCCGTCTTAACGGTACCTTAATTGATTTGTGCAAATTATTAATAACCTTTCAAAATACTCATTTTTATATTTTTATTTACAACAAAATTATAAAAGATAAATTGAGGAACACCAGCCTTCACAACTGGTGTTCAAAATACTGTGTTAAAAACCGTCACGGTTAAATTAACGTTTTATTTGAAATAAAATATTTCCTAAAGAAACGAAAATTAAATGAAATAAAATATCTTCTAAAAAAAACTTATGAAAAATTTACGATTAAGACAAAAATTACGAAAAATTTAAATTTGACTTGACAGGATTTGAAATCGCCCCTCCTACGTATCTTCCTGCAATGGGGAAGTCAAAGTCACGTAGTTCTTTAAAACTATTTTTGTGAGTTGATTAAATTTTTTTTTTAAAAAAAAGGATTTCAGAATATCAAGTTGTCACAACTAAAATATTCCGAAGCATAGGATTAACAAGCCGTCACGATCAGTTTTCCTATTTAAAATTACAATTTTACCAATTAACTCAAATACCCTTTTTTAGTAAAACAAAATATCCAAGTATTTGTTTTGAACCCAAGATTAATAAAACCCCCTTTTTTAAAAAAAAAAAACAAAATTCTAGCTTTAACGAGAACTGATAAAGTTAATTCATAAATAACACAATTGATTTGAACACAATACATAAGCATATAAGAGAATTAAACAAAAGTAAAATAAAATTAATTCATAAACACAATTATACAATTAACTTAAGTAAAAACACATAAATAATTAAAAATGAAAGTCTCTTTTTTATCATTTTTATTTTAAAAGGCTTTTAATACAAAATTCACCACACATCAAAATAAATAGTTAGATCACTTCTTTAAACCGATTTATTCAATCCATACCCAAATAATTTAAAATAATTGCTAGGAAAACATATCTAAAATTCTTTTTTTTTTTAATAAATTTAGATATTCAAGTATTTATTTTGAACTAAACACAATAACTCAAACTCCAACCAAACAAATTCCAAACTAAAAATAAAATAAACACCAATCATATAAATAAACCCAAATTATATAAAAATATTTTTTTATTTTAGATATTTTAGACCCAAGTTAACCCAAGCCCAAACAAGTCTAAAAGCTAAAAATAAATAGATAAAAACAAATAAATCCGAATCTAAATAAAGGTACCTAAAATCCAATCCAACAAAAAAACAAAAATAAAATAACACTAACATTAAAATAGAAATAAAATAAAATAAAACTAAAATTTCCTATTATTCTAACCCCAGTTTTACCTAGCTTAACTTAATTTTACTTACCTAATTCTACCCCTTTCCCCATTCCCTCTCTGTCACACACGAGTACACACACACACACACAAAACCCACTACTCTCTCTCTCACTTTTAACACACATATACATTAAAGAAAGGAAAAAAAGGAAGATGCAGAGAGAGATTGAGAGATCTGGAAGGTAAGGGATGGAGAGAACTAGAGAGAGAAGGGGAAATGAAGAACAAAGAGGGAGATCGAAGAAGGAGGATGAGGCGAGAGAAAAGCAAGAATGAGAGGGAGATCGAAGAGGGGCCCGGTGCCAGTGCGCCGCCAGGATGTGAGATCGCAGCGCGGCTCGCGAATCGCGAGGAGGCAGCGGCCTTGAGCCTGTCCGCGCGCATGGAGGGAGCTTCGGCGCCTTCATGCAGGGTGGACGCGGTGCGCCACCGAGACCTAAGGAAGTTTTTCACGGAGAGGACGGCGCGATGGAGAGGAAGGCTGAGGGACTGGGCGCGCCAGCGGAAAAGGGGTCCGGCGATCGAGATCGGCGCCAAGTGACGGCGGTTGGGGAGCAGAGACCGTCGCGTGTTGGCCGACTGACGATCGTGCTTCGCGGTTTGGGAGGCGCGGTTCGAGCGACGCATGCGGATGGGGACGGCGCACCGCCAGGAACTAGTTCTCCTTAGAGGTTCGGTTTTCTTTTTGCTTTGGGTTCGAAGGATTGGGATGTGTATTTGGTTTAAGTTTGGGAATGAAATTTCAGGTGGATGGCTTGGTGGTGATCGGGGAAGAAGATGGAGCGGCCAAGGAGGTGACTATGGTGGCGGTTGGTTGTGACGGAGTGAAAATGATGGAGCTGGATGGAAATTTCATGGAGACCGCGGCTACGGAAGAGGAGGCCGCCGGCCTCTCCCTTTTTCTCTTCTTTTGTTAAAAATTTCTTTATGATGATCATGTTGTTGCAGCTGAGTTTACCTTGTCTCCTTTTTGTTGTTGTTGTTGAATTATCTTGCTAAAATTGTTGATAGTTTCTTTGCAGGCCTCTCTTTTTTGTTTCACCTCTTGATTGGCTATTGATGTATCAGGATACATTCTTTTAATTTTTTAGTGTTTGAAAATTTTTTTTTTATTCCCCTTCTTCCCTGTTGATGATGTATTTTTATAGCGTTTCACTAAGATTGTTGAACATTCCACTTTTCAGGTTAGCTTGTAGGGGAGCCCATCAGAAAGAAAATTCAGCCTCTTGTGCCAAGTGGAGAGGAGCTCTCATCATGGTGTCAATCAGTTCTTCAATTTTTCAAATTCCTCATCATCACCATATCACCGTTGCCTCACGAGTCTTGTCAGGGAATGGAGAACTCGTGACTCCTCTTTTGTCCCTTCTTTTTTGTTTTTGTTGTTTTATTTATTATTTATTATTTATTATTTTATTCTAGATATGAAACGAACTATAAGGACATTTTTTTCTGAATGGACATGGACTAACAAATTATGGGCTAATGAATGGGTTAAAAATGAAATGGTCTTAAGAAATTAAAATGAGCTGAGTATTTTTTGTTTTTATTTTATGTAGGAATAGGTTGAACAATAATTATTTTTTGTTTATTATATATATATTTTTTCAAAAGGACTAAATAAGAAACTATAAAGGAAATTAAACTAAATTATGAATTATGCAAATTTTGGGTTTTAATTTAAGAGACAACAAATTGGGTGTTCACAGTGTTCCTCTTTACTCATTTCTTATAAGAAAATATGAAAAATCTAAGTTCTTATATTGTTTTCATAAGGAATGAGTAAAGACATGAACATTGATTTTGTTCGTCATGCATGAAATGCAAATACAGAAAGATTGAATTCTAACTTTGAAAAAGTCTAAATATTAAAGAAAATCACATGTAAACTATGCAATTCAGAAATCACCTACGTATGAATCATGCAAAGAAAATAAACTAACTAATTTGACAAAATTCACAAATGACAAGAAATGTAAAAACCAACGGAATTAATATGAACTCAAAAGCCGATGGGGTGCAGGAAATTGAAATTCGACAGGACTGACTGGAATTTAAGAGCCTTGTGACCAACCAGACCGGTCCACAAACAACAGGAAATTAAAAGATGGCAATCTGAGGCCGACATGAAATGTAAATGGCAATCTGGGCGACTGAAAATAAATGGTTGCTATCTAAGGCCAATGAAAAATAAAATGGCAATCTGAGGCCGATGAAATGTAAATTGGCAATCTAGACCGAACTAAAATAAATTGGTGGCAATCTGAGGCCGACTGAAAATAAATTGGCAATTAAGGCCAGGAAAAATAAAGTGGCAATCTTAGGCCGACTTAAATAAATTGGAATTGAGGCCTGAAATGTAAATTTGGCAATCTGAGGCCGACTGAAAAATAAATTGGAATCTAGGCCGACTGTAAATAAATTGGTGGCAATCTTAGGTCGAACTGAAATAAATTGGCAATCTAGGCTCAGGAAAAATAAAGTGGCAATCTGAGGCCGACTGAAAATAAATTGGGAATCTTAGGCCGACTGAAATGTAAATTTGGCAATCTAGGCCGACTAAAAATAAATTGGCAATCTGAGGCCGACTGAAAGTGAATGGTGGCAATCTGCCATGAAAAATAAATTGGCAATCTGAGGCCGAGGAAAAATAAATTGGCAATCTGAGGCCGACTGAAAAGTAAATTTGGCAATCTTAGGCCAATGAAATGTAAATTGGCAATCTGAGGCCGACTGAAAAGTAAATGGTAGCAATCTAGGCCGACTGAAAATAAATTTGGCAATCTGAGGCTGACATGAAAAATAAATTGGCAATCTTAGGCCGACTGAAAAGTAAATGATGGCAATCTGAGGCCGACATGAAAATAAATTTGGCAATCTGAGGCCGACATGAAAAATAAATTGGCAATTGGCCGACTGAAAATAAATTGGCAATCTTAGGCCGACTGAAAGTAAATGGTGGCAATCTGAGGCCAATGAAAAATAAAATGGCATCTAGGCCGATGAAAATGTAAATTTGGCAATCTAGGCCGACTGAAAAGTAAATGGTGGCAATCTGAGGCCGATTGGAAAGTAAATTGCACTGAAAACAATGATTTGCACTGCTTCTTCTTTTGTTTTTTTGTTATATGCAAAAGTCACAAATTTATCACTCACTTGCAGTTTATTTCAGACACATTCTTGAAGAACTAACTATCAAATCAAGCAAGCCTCGAGGAAGACTTTAACCGATCAAACTCGTAATTCTTGAGCTGACTTTCTGCACAAGTAAAGTTTTCTTCTTTTCTGAACTTTACCCACTTCTTTCCATTCTTTCTTCTTTTCTCTTTTCCCCTTTTAAAGGATGATGATTGCTTTCCTGTCAAGCTTAGTTAAGCTTCTGAATTCCTTGGTGTGATGCTAGTCATTGATGTATTGCTATAAACATTGTTAGGTTGTATAATTTAAACTTAAATATATCCTATTTGAGACATCGTAAATAAACATGCATTCAAAGAGAAAGTGGAAGAATTAACTGAATGAACATATTTATTGCTTGGTGTATTGGATGATAAAATATTTGGAAAGAGACAACCACAAAAATGAAAGATAGGATTGTGAAAGACATGAAAATTTTGCCCCAGTTTGAGTTCTTTGTGACTCATTCAATTGATTTCTCACAGCAAATTGGATGCTATAACCATTGCTTCCGTTGTTGAGCCTTCAATCTTTCCTTTTCTTAATTCTCTAAGACTGCCCCCAGCTTCAACCCAGCCCGCTTTGCTCAGGATGAACTTATCACCAAAAATTGCCCCAGTGTAGATTGCTTGAGATGATGCTTTGCTCTAACTTTTGCTTAGGCCGCTCTTTCGAGTTTTCAACCTAACGAGCTCTTTTTGTTTTACCCTAATTTTTGCTTAGGCCGCTCTTTCGAGTTTTCAACCTAACGGGTTTTTTTCTTTTTTTATATTTTCAAGCATAAAACCTTTTGACTTGCATCATGTTGATTGGTTTAGGCAATTCTTGTCCATCCATGTTTTGCAAAATCAATGCTCCACCTGAGAGTGCTTGTTTGACAATGTAAGGACCTTCATAACTCGGAGCCCATTTTCCCCGTGCGTCCTCCTGTTCGGGAGAATTTTCTTCAGAACCAAATCTCCGGAAAAAATCTCTAGGACGAACTTTCTTGTTAAAAGCTTTGGCCATCCTACTTTGGTACAATTGGCCATGACAAATAGCTGCCAATCTTCTTTCTTCTATCATGTTCAACGTTCACATCGAGTCTTCACCCATTCAGATTCCTCTAGCTCAGCCTCCATTAAAACCCTTAATGACGGGATTTCCACTTCTATGGGGATACAGCTTCTGTTCCATATACCAATGAGAAGGGAGTCATCCCTGTGCTCGATCGTATATTGGTACGATATGCATGTAAAGCATACGGCATCTCATGCCAATCTTTGTAATTTACCACCATTTTGGCGATGATTTTCTTGATGTTCTTATTTGGCCTCAACCGCCATTCATCTAGGTCTGTAAGGAGCTGAGTTGTGGTGCTTGATTTTGAAAGTCTTGAAAAATTTCTGAACTTCGGCACCATTGAGATTAGGAGCATTGTCTGTGATGATTCTTTCTGGAATTCCATATCTGAGATAATGTCCTTCTTGATGAATCTAAGAAACACCTTCTGTGTGATGCCGGCATATGAAGCAGCTTCCACCCACTTAGTGAAATAGTCTATTGCCACCAAAATGAAGCGATGACCATTGGATGCTTTGGGATTAATTGAGCCGATCACATCCATGCCCCACATCGAGAAAGGCCAGGGAGATACCATGTTGTGTAATGGAACTAGGAGCATTGATTCGTCTGCATATATTTGGCATTTGTGGCATTTCCGAACATGATTGATAAAGTCATTCTCCATGGTGGACCAGTAATAACCACTCCTTAGGATTTTGCGTGCCATCATGTGTCCATTGGCATGAGTTCCACAAATTCCTTCATGGACTTCAGTCATGATTATTCGAGCTTCATGAGCATCTACACATCTAAGGAGAGTGGTGTCATGATTCCTCTTGTAAAGGACTTCCCCATTCAGGAAAAAGGACATAGCCAGTCGTCGGATTGTCTTCTTGCTTATCTCATTTGCCCCAGCTGGGTATTCTCCCTTTTGAATATATTGCTTGATATCATGATACCATGGTTGACCGTCTGGTTCAGCCTCTACATTACCATAGTATACTGGTTCATCTTGTACCTCTACATGGATAGGTTGGACATTGGTGTGGACTTCCAATTTAGTCATTACAGCCAAAGTTGCCAGTGCATCCGCATATTGGTTCTTATCTCGAGTTAAGTGAGAAAATGATATATCATCAAAGTGCTCAATTAGTCGAGACAAGTGCTTTTGATAAGGTACCAATTTGGGATCCTTTGTACGCCATTGTCCATTAACTTGGTAGATTATGAGTGCCGAATCTCCAAAGACTTTTAGTTCTTTGATTCCCAAGTCAATTGCCACTTGCAAACCATTTGCACATGCTTCATACTCTGCAATGTTGTTGGTACATTCAAAATCTAATTTGATGGAGATGGACGTTTTCCAGCTTGGTGATACTACGAGCTCCTACTCCACATCCATTCATGTTGACAGCCCCATCAAAGTACATCTTCCATGTATTCTCCTCTTCTACATCTTCTTTTTCACCACCAATACCTCGTTATCAGGAAACTCAGCGTGGTGGGTTGTCCATCCTCCAAAGGGTTTTCAGCTAGGTGATCAGCAATTGCACCTCCTTTGACAGACTTTTGAGTCACATACTTGATATCAAATTCTGACAGTATCACTTGCCATTTTGACATTCTCAATGACACATGGGGACTATCAAATATGTATCTCAATGGATCCATTCGAGAGATTAACCAAGTAGTGTAGTATAACATGTATTGCCTCAGCCTTTTAGAGGCCCATGCTAATGCACAACAGGTCTTCTCAATTGCCAAATAGCGGGATTCACAGTCATTAAACTTCTTGCTCAGAATAAATAGCTTGTTCCTTCTTTCCATACTCATCATATTGTCCCAACATTGCCCCAAGTGACGTGGGCAACACCTGAGGTACAATATTAGAGGACGACCTGGTATAGGTGGGGTCAAAACTGGAGGTTTTACTAAATAAGCCTTTATTTTGTCAAAGGCTTCTTGGCACTCTTCATTCCATTCTCCAGGTTGGTGTTTTCGTAACAGCTTGAATATCGGCTCACAAGTGCTAGTCAAATTGGCAATGAATCTAGCAATGTAGTTGAGCCTTCCAAGAAAACTTCTCACTTCCTTTTCGGTTCGGGAGCTGGCATCTCTGGATCGCCTTTACTTTGTCTGGATCTACCTTTATCCCCTCTCGTTGACAATGAATCCGAGTAATTTCCCTGTAGATGCTCCAAAGACACATTTATTCGGGTTCAACCGCAGCTTATATTTTCTGAGCCTTTCGAACAACTTTTGTAGAACCTTACATGACTTTCTCCCTCTTTAGACTTGGCGACCATGTCATCCACATACACTTCAATCTCTTTATGCATCATGTCATGGAATAATGCAACCATGGCACGTTGGTAGGTGGCACCAGCATTTTTAATCCGAATGGCATGACTGTAGAGAATGTTCCCCACGGCGTTATGAAAGTAGTTTTTCCTTTGTCGTGAACGTCCATAGGAATCTGATTATACCCTGAGTACCCATCCATAAATGAAAAGCGGTGATTTCCAGCTGTATTATCGACTAGGACATCAATGTGAGGGAGTGGAAAATCGTCTTTTGGGCTAGCTTTGTTTAGATCCCATAATCCACGCACATTCTAACTTTTCCATCCTTTTTAGGCACGGGCACAATGTTAGCCACCCAGTCCAGTGTGTCTTGACACCTCCAAAAATCCGGCCTCTAGCGTTTAGTCACCTCCTCTTTTATTTTCAATGACATTTCAGGCCGCATCCTTCTCAACTTTTGCTTTTCGGTTTCCCGCATATAAAGGAATCTTATGTGAAGCTATTTCTGATCCAGCCCTGGCATATCATGGTAGGACCATGCGAAGACATCCAGGTATTCTTTGAACAATGCAATCATTTCTAAGCGTTCTGATTTTCCACTATTTTCAGCTCCTTTTTCTCTTCTTCATGCCCATGTTAATCAGCTCGATCACCTCATTGTCTAAGTCAAATCCCTTTTCTGATGTTCCAATAAGTCTGAAAATTGCCCAACAATTTCTTGATCTTCCTCAGATTCATGGCTATCACAATCAATTGCAGCAAGAGAACCAATTGACGAGTTTTCAAATTCCCTTTCATGAGGCAAAATTTCTATAGCATTTAGGTTCCTGGAAAGCAATTGTGGTGGGTTGGAAGGCCAAAATAGATAGTGGAAAAATGCAAAATAAAATAAGAAAAATAAAAATTAATGAGCTAAAAATGATGGTAAAGAGAAAGCAAATAGAGGACTGAAACAAGAAGAATGAAAGATACCAAGAAATATAAAAAATGCGGGAATAGGAAAGAAATATTGCTGAATAAACACACAAGTTTATTTATGATGTCTTCAAGTAGCATAAATAAAAGCATAAATAGTCTTTACTGATACAACACAAATAATTACTTTGCAGCAATAACATCAATCACTTGTTCAGTCTTCCACCATTAGCATTTCATCATTGTTGGCAGCATAAATCTTGTTGCTCTCTTCAGTTGTCTCTATGTCCAAGGTGTTGATGGTGAGACGGAGCAAGGGGAATGAACTTTTCACCTGGAATCACTTCAGCTGGACTAGGAAATGTCTCCTTCAAGTGAGGGATCTGCTTTATTTTCTTCTCATGTTTCTCCTGTTGGAGGGCCATGTCATCCATTTCCTCTTCTAACGGTGCATTATATCCCAAACCAAATCGATTAGGTTTCTTGGAGACCGATATAGGTATTCTAATACCTTGCAACTGTGGTCCTAACCCCTTACCATGTAGGTATCCATTCTTAGCCATGATATGAGCCACTATTTGATTAACATTCTGCATTATAGACCCACTGCATTCATATCCGGGCTTCACCAACTCCAGGCTATGCCACAAGTTATTGTCTATCGACTCCACATTCTCCACATATGGTAGTGAGACTGGTTTGGATACAATGATGTCCCTTTCTCCATGGATTGTGACACTGATCCATTCTCAATATATTTAACCTTTTGATGCAAGGTTGAAGGTACAGGATATCATTAATCCACGGTCTTCCTAGCAACATGTTATAATCTGAGCCAATCTCCATCACCTGGAATAACACTTGTGATTTGCTTGGCCCAATCTCTAGTGGCAACACCACCTCACCTAGAATATTTTTCGTAGCTCCATCAAAAGCTTTTACAACCATCACTTGAGGTGATATATCATCCACACTCATTGATAGTTGTTTCAAAGTGGACAGTGGTAATACATTTAACCCTGATCCTCCATCAATAAGGACTCTAGGCACTATGTGGCCTTTGCATTTGAGGGTTATATGTAGCGCTTGTGGGTTAGCCCGTGATATCACTTCTTCATCTAAGAATGTGATCATATTGACACGTTTCACTGGATCCACCATACTTATCATGTTCTCCAATGAAGTGTCGGGCTTGACATAGGCTTCCTTCAGGACCTTCAATATTGCCTTTTGATGAGATTCAGAGGACAAGATTAGTGACAGAAGAGATATTCTAGCAGGAGTCTTCTTTAATTGTTCCAGAATATCATACTCGCTCTGTTTCATGATTTTAAGGAACTCTTCTTCCTCCTCTTCTTTTTCTTTTCTTCCTTACTCTAACCTTTTTCAATGTTCCCTTCATCAACAAATTTCCCTTTTTCCAACTCCTTGGGTCCATACACCCTTCCACTTCTTGTTATTCCTTTTACCTCCATGATACTGGTCACTTCCTCACCTCCTTGAGCTTTTGAGGTTTCCCCTATGTCACTTTTCATTTCAACCTTGGTCTCATAATTCCAAGGTACGGCATGTGTGTCCTCATACACAAAGGGTGTTGGTTTCTTCAGTGATCACTACCTTTCTGGCTTTGCCTGATTAAGCGGAGGCACTCGAAGTACAAAACGTTCGATCACATTCACCTCCTCAAGGGTATTTCGTTTCTTTTTTGCTTGTATAACACCCAAGTTAAGCAATCTCTGTACATGAACCTTGAAATCCCAACAGTCCTCAATATCATGCCCCAGACTTCCACAATGGTATGCACAACTTGATTCCTCATCATGTTTCTCATTCTCCATTGTCAGAGGGGTGCTGCCAGACTGTAACCAGCCTCCTTCAAGCCGATAAAAATTTTCTGCATAGGGGTTTGAAGATTCAAAACTTTCTTGATCAGTGGTTCTTCTACCTCCAAAGCATTTACTCGACCTCCTCCTTCATGATTTGGAATTGGATTATGGACAATATTTGGTTTTGACTCCTCTTGAAAATCCAGTCCCACAAGCAATTAGCTTCTTCACTGCCGTCTTGAAACCTTCACAATCCTCGATGGAATGTCCTGCTATGTCCATATGATATTTGCAAGTTAAGTTTGGGTTATACCAAGCTGGGTATGGTGGTTCTAATGGACGCACAGGATATGCCGAAACGAGATGAGCATCAACTAGTCGTTGAAAAAGATCAGCATTTGAGATGGATAGTTTCGGGAAAGGTGGTAAGTTTGGGAATCGAGAACGACTTTGGTTTTGGGTATTAGGCCGTGGTGTGTGGTATTTGGGTGATTCTGAGGATGTATGGTTGGGTTGTAGGTGTATGTTGGGCGAGCTGGTTGGTATGGGCGTATATGGATGTTATTGACTTGAGGTTGGGGGTATGGAATTGTATTTGCATTTGGAGTGACTTGGTATAGTGGGTAAGGAGAGATGGATGGTATTTGGGGTCTTGGCCGTGTCGAGGTATATCTTGGAATGAAAGGTTGCTGACCTTGCACATAACTTACTTCCGCCTCTTTTTTCCTAGGCGGGAATCCTCTTCTCGTGTCCTCATTGCTCATAGGAAGTTTCCGGCTTTAGCCAAACTCTCAATTCTTTCACCTCGGTCACTAGCTCAGAAAAGTCTTTGTATGCTGCTCCTGCCATTGTCCCAATATAAGGAGATCCTAAGGTCCCCAAAAAGTACGAACACATTTCAGAAGGGATGAGTGGCGGTTGCACCTGCGGCTAAAGTTCTCCATCTTTGAGCATATTGTTTAAATGACTCCTCCTTCTTCCTTTGCATTGTGCTTAATTGCTCACGGGTGGGTGCTATTTCCATGTTGAACTTGTACTGACTCATGAATTGATCAACCAATTCTCTCAACAGGAAATTTTAGAATGGTCTAACTGAATATACCACTCTAAAGCAGGACCACTTAAGCTTTCATGGAAAAAGCTGATGAGAAACTTCTCATCTTTGGACCATATCGCCATTTTAGTACAATAACTCTTCAAATGGAACAAAGGATTGCCGTCCCATCATATTTTGAGAAGTCGGGAACCTTGAAGTCTTTGGGAACTATCAGATCTCAGGAGGACATAGTTGCTCAATTTCCACATAACCATAGGTGTTAGGTCCCTGAATGGCCTTAATTTGATCTTGAATCTTCTTCATCCATTCTTCTCTGAATTTGTCTTTATTCACCTCTGGACGGCTATTCTCTAAGGAAAATGGTTGTTTTTGGATGACAACATGAGGTGGCTCCCAAAGAGGGTAGCATGCCCGTGCCTGCCAGGATGAATGTTCTCTAATGGACGATAGCCTTCCCCAATTGGGATCACCAATGGCATTGTTGGTGGTGGCTGTCCATGAAGGTTATTCAGAATTTCATCCCCCTTGTTCACCCCTTGAGTGACATTTACAGCCACATTTGATGTTCCCGGTATGGCTACCATTGCAGTGCTTGGTTGTACCCCTATTGACGTAGTCACTATGTCTCGGTTTGGATTAGCTCCTAATAAATCCAGTGACTCCTTCATGGCTCTCATCATTTCTTCCATCTTTGCTTGGTTATTTGACATTTCATTCAATTTCCCTCTCACTGCATCAACTTCCATGCTCAAACTTTTTACTTGGTCAAAGCATTTTCTGGTTCATGATTACCACCAGCCATCTTAGTCCGAGCTCTGGTATTGTGAATACGAGTTAGATCGGTATCTTCCTTCCTTGGGCGCCCAATTGTGACAGTTTTACCTTTTGTTAAGAAGAAAAGAGAAAAAGAATTAGTGAAAAGATAAAAATATTGCAATTTGTTAGAGAGCGGCAAATATATCTGGTCTTGACGTGAGTATCTTTGATGATAACGTTTCCAGAACGTCTCGTTCAAAGGTACTAAGTTATAGCTATTGCCATGAGACCAACACAACACAAAGAAGCAACCATTCTTTTATTTATCATTTGTCACAATCGTCATTTTTCATACAACCATTCAAAACGAAATACATCATAAATGTCGACAACAATGCTACCCAACAAAAAGCCTTTATGTGTCTTCAACGTCTTCCCGCGATTATTTGCTTCATTCTCCCAATCAAGTCCTTACAATAGCCAATAAAGCTGCTAATTTCAGTTGGGGTTTCAAAAGGGATGATTTCTTGCTCAGCCAGCTTTAAGTGTCTTGGAACGTCTTCTATTGCCGCATTAGCCAACCCTGCTAAGTTCGAAAACGAATCTTCAACTCATGAATGACATGATCTTGGTGTTGCACCTCAAGATCCAAATTTGCAACTTTTTCCTTTTCTTCTCCTAGGGCAGCTTGATACTTCAGGATCTCATTTTTCATGTGTTGATTTAATTCCTCGGCTTCCCTGATATTCCTTGCTCATTTCTTCTATTTGTTGCTTCATTTGTTCCTTTTCTGCAGCGCCTTCTCAACAATCTTGGCCTTTCGAAGTAGCTCCTTTAGTTGCTGATTTTCAGTTATTGCCATATCACGTTCTTGCCTTCGAAGCTTTAGTTCTTTATTGGCAGCTTCAAAACATTCTTTGGTCTTTACCATGTGTTCCTGCCCCATTTTTAGCCTTTTACTGGTCCCTTCTAGAATCTGATCTTTTTCAGCAATTTCTCGCTTTAAAGTTGCATAATCATGCTAGCGTTTTTCAACTCGAACTCCACTTGTACCTTTTCTTGTTTAGCCTTGTCCAACCTTTCTTTCATTTCTTTGATTTCTTCATTTTCATCAGAATGCAAGGCCGATGTCTTGTCAGGAATAATTGTTGTCAAGATTCTGAATGGCAACTTGACCTCTTGAGCCCTACTTTTCACCCATTGGCGGTAATTTTCTTTTACCGCACAGCTCCTAACTCCCAATTCTTTTCCTTTTCGGATGACGTTGTTCCAAGCAAATCGGACCTTCCGTAGTAGGCTAATGTCATGGGAATCTAGGTAATAAAGGACAAATGGAGTAATTGCAGCTTCGGAAGGCGGTCCCATCATGGGTAACCAAGCTGGCGCAACACCAATGCTGGATTGTAATTTATACACCCTCGAGTACCCATAAGGGGTACATTTGGAAAGTCTCCGCACTGGTAAATCAAAGTCTGCCCATCTTCCCACCAAGGGTACCATCGGATCACCTTTTCATTCAATTTAACCAGGTCTTCAGCCCATTCTCGCCCACTTTTCTTCTTGATACGATGCATTTTTAGATCATCAAGGGGACAAGATGCCTTGTAATTTCTTTGGAAGATATGCGCTAACCCACACATATAGTATTGGTAAACAACACAAAATTCTCTTACCATTCCTCTCATGACAAAAATCCAAGGAACAGGAGACATCCTAGGAGGGAAAAGGATTGTGACCATGAAACTTTCTAGCAAGGAACACATCAATTGCTGCAAGATCTATGAAACCGTCAATATTGGGAAACAAGACGGTGCCATAAATGGTGAGGGTCAACACATCTGAAAAAGTGTCCCAGTCTTCGCTTGAGCTAAGCTGCAAATGCTTTTCCAAATAATCTCTTGTGAATCCCTTTGTCCCATTTCTACATTTCTGGGCTTCATGCAAATTTCTTACATTTACCTTTAGGACATTTGCTATAGTGTGCAAAGAAGCATAATGTCCTTGATAATTGTAAGGTTTTTCTCCTTCTAGCGGTAACCCAGGATTCGTTCAAATTCTTCAAGGGTTGGTGCCAACTGAAAATCTTGAAAGGTGAAGCATCGGAGTGGAGGATCATAATATTGGGCCAATGCTGATTGCCTCTACCTGTATTTCCACTTCTAATAGGCTCAAGATTTTTCCATATTTTCTTGTGAGAGAAGACGTTGCGGTGCTTTCAACTGACTCAAGGATCTCAGGCTTTCTGTTTCAGGTTTTTTGGTTTTGAGTTGCAAAGTCTTTTTCAGTTTCTCTTCATGATTGTTTGGTCTCATGTTTGCTTCCATTTTTTGATACTCACAACAAGACTTTGATATGTTCTCTAACAAACCTGGAGCAACGAAGAAAAAGTGAGTTTTTTTTTATTATATATGGAAAAAAAGGCAATAAACACTTGCATGTTAAAGAATTTATGTACATAAAATAAACAAATTAATTAAAGAAAAGGTATGCTCCCTTTGTGTCCTATTTGAGGTAAAATATGGGTGTCAGAACTATGGTCCTATGGTTGTTCTATTTTGTGAGCACTTTCACCAGGTAGGTCTATGATCTAGGATTCTACCTTTAGAGTTAAAGGCTCATTTCGAAATGTTATCCACAACGCAGGTGAACCGTAGGTGTAGGACATTCACGAAGAGTCACACTCTAGACGAGATTTTCGCAATAACCAAACAGGATGTACATCCAAAATGGCTACCACTACACAATCTCTTACCTATCTCAAGTTGCACTTAGAACCCGGGTAGGGCCCCACTCGTGTGTGATAAATGTGTGAGTGTTGTGTGTGAAGGGAGCATACAAACCTGGAATCCTATAACTACCCATGGTAAAATACCTGCAAAATAAATACAAACAACAAATATACAAAACCAACAATAGTCGCCTATCCTAAAGTTTTCATTAGAAAAAACAAATAAAAGTCATCTACCTTATGGTTGTCACAAAGAAATAAAACAATGCTGACAAAATTCTAGCATAAAAAGAAAATAACAAGATAAAAATATAAAATATAAATATAAAAAAAAATAAAATAAAATAAACTAAAAAGAAGTTATAATAATGTGCACAATCAATTATTTAGGCTTGACTCTAAATAAGTCCCAGTGGAGTCGCCATCGCGCCTGATCGCGACGGACGGCGAAAATGAATTTTGTTAAAATTTGGAGTCGCCACCAAGTTTATTTAATTGGAAACATGGAAAAACCCGTTTTATTAAAAATTTGTCTTTGAAACCAGATTTAATTCGGAGTCGTTATGCATAGGGAAGGGTAGGGATTTAATCCTACGCACCCCTAATACACCCGTCTTTAGACGGTACCTTAATTGATTTGTGCAAATTATTAATAACCTTTCAAAATATTCATTTTTATATTTTTATTTACAACAAAATTATAAAAGATAAATTGAGGAACACCAAGCGTCACAACTCAGGTGTTCAAAATACTGTGTTAACAAACCGTCACGGTTAAATTAACATTTTTATTTGAAATACAATATTTCACAAAGAAACGAAAATTAAATGAAATAAAATATCTTCTAAAAAAAACTTATGAAAAATTTACAATTAAGACAAAAATTATGAAAAATTTAAATTTGACTTGAGGATTGAATCCCTTTACGTATCCTCCTGCAATGGGGAAGTCAAAGTCACGTAGTTTGTTAAAAACTATTTTTGTGAGTTGATTAAATTTTTTTTTTTAAAAAAAGGATTTCAGAAATCAAGTTGTCACAACTAAAATATTTGAAGCATAGGATTAACAAGTACGACAAATTTCCTATTTAAAATTACAATTTTACCAATTAACTCAAATACCCTTTTTAGTAAAACAAAATATCCAAGTATTTGTTTTGAACCCAAGATTAATAAAACCCTTTTTTTTTAAAAAAAAAAAACAAAATTCTAGCTTAACGAACTGATAAAGTTAATTCATAAATAACACAATTGATTTGAACACAATACATAAGCATATAAGAGAATTAAACAAAAGTAAAATAAAATTAATTCATAAACACAATTATACAATTAACTTAAGTAAAAACACATAAATAATTAAAAATGAAAGTCTCTTTTTTATCATTTTTATTTTAAAAGGCTTTTAATACAAAATTCACCACACATCAAAATAAATAGTTAGATCACTTCTTTAAACCGATTTATTCAATCCATACCCAAATAATTTAAAATAATTGCTAGGAAAACATATCTAAAATTCTTTTTTTTTTTAAATAAATTTAGATATTCAAGTATTTATTTTGAACTAAACACAATAACTCAAACTCCAACCAAACAAATTCCAAACTAAAAATAAAATAAACACCAATCATATAAATAAACCCAAATTATATAAAAATATTTTTTATTTTAGATATTTTAGACCCAAGTAACCCAAGCCCAAACAAGTCTAAAAGCTAAAAATAAATAATACTAACCGAACAAATAAATGAATCTAAATAAAGGTACCTAAAATCCAATCCAACAAAAAAACAAAAATAAAATAACACTAACATTAAAATAGAAATAAAATAAAATAAAACTAAAATTTCCTATTATTCTAACCCAGTTTTACCTAGCTTAACTTAATTTTACTTACCTAATTCTACCCCTTTCCCCATTCCCTCCCTCACACACACGAGTACACACACACACACACAAAACCCATCTCTCTCTCACTTTTAACACACATATACATTAAGAAAGGAAAAAAGGAAGATGCAGAGAGATTGAGATCTGGAAGGTAAGGGATGGAGAGACAAGAGAGAGAAGGGGAAATGAAGAACAAAGAGGGAGATTGAAGAGGAGGATGAGGCGGAGAGAAAAAGCAAGAATGAGGGAGATCGAAGAGGAGGGCCCCGCCTGAGTGCGCGCGGCAGGGAGATCGCCCGCGGCTCGCGAGGAGGAGGGGCCCCTCTGAGCTTGAGCGTCGCGCATGGAGGGAAGCTTCGCGCCTTCATGCAGGGTGGACCGCGGGCTGCCCACCAGACCTTAGGAAGTTTTTCACCAGAGGACGGCGCGATGGAGAGGAGGCTGAGTGGACTGGGCGCCCCGTTGGAAAGCGGGCTCGCCGGTTCGAGATCGCGTCAAGTGACCGGTTGGGGAAGCAGAGACCGTCGCCGTGTTGGCGATCCTGAACGACCGGTGCTTCGCGGTGTGGGAGAAGGCGCGCTTCGAGCGACGGCATGCGGTGGGGACGGCGGCACCACAGAACGGAGTCTCTCCTCCAGGTTCGGTTTTTCTTTTTGCTTTGGGTTTGAAGGATTTGGGATGTGTATTTGTTTTAAGTTTGGGAATGAAATTTCGGGTGTATGGCTTGGTGGTGAGATCGCGGGAAGAAGATGGAGCGGCCAAGGAGGTGACTATGGTGGCGGTTGGTTGTGACGGAGTGAAAATGATGGAGCTGGATGGAAATTTCATGGAGACCGTCGGGAAGAGAGGGGCCGCGGCTTTCTCCTTTTTCTCGCCCTTTTGTTAAAAATTTCTTTATGATGATCATGTTGTTGCAGCTGAGTTTACCTTGTCTCCTTTTTGTTGTTGTTGCTGAAGATCTTGCTAAAATTGTTGATAGTTTCTTTGCAGGTCTCTTTTTTGTTTCACCTCGTATCCTGCTTATTGATGTATCAGGATACATTCTTTTAATTTTTTAGTGTTTGAAAATTTTTTTTTATCCCCCCTTCTTCCCTGTTGATGATGTATTTTTATAGCCGTTTCACTAAGATTGTTGAACATTCCACTTTTCAGGTTAGCCTAGGTTCCAGCTCATCACGAAAGAAATTCAGCCTCTTGTGCGTGAGAGGAGCTCTCATCATGGTGTCAATCAGTTCTTCAATTTTTCAAATTCCTCATCATCACCATATCACTGTTGCCTCACGAGTCTTGTCAGGGAATGGAGAACTCGTGTCCCTCTTTTGTCCCTTCTTTTTTGTTTTTGTTGTTTTATTTATTATTTATTATTTATTATTTTATTCTGATATGAAACGAACTATAAGGACATTTTTTGAATGGACATAGTACTAACAAATTATGGCTGTTAAATTGGGTTACAAACTCAAATGGGCTAAAAGAAATTAAAATGAGCTGAGTATTTTTTGTTTTTATTTTATGTAGGAATAGGTTGAACAATAATTATTTTTTGTTTATTATATATATATTTTTTTCAAAAGGACTAAATAAGAAACTATAAAGGAAATTAAACTAAATTATGAATTATGCAAATTTTGGGTTTTAATTTAATAGGACAAATTGGGTGTTCACACTATTGTATCAATTACCTCCATAAAACTCATATATATGTACTTGAAATAAATTTCAGATCATAACACAATTTCAAACATATTTCAAGAGTTTATCTAGCAAAATAACCAAACATCATAAAGCAAAAGACCAAGATCTTTTCCTACCTTTTTCTAATCTTTTCATCTAGTTTTTCTTTTAAACCAAGCCTCAACTCTTTTTCAGCCCCCCTTTTTTAGCTCGTTGGACCAAAGTGCAGGGGCTACAAGGTTTTCAATTGATCTTGATGTAGAGAAGATGCTCTTAGACTAATTTAGATGTTTATCTAAGAGTATTCTTTGTAGATATGATGGTTTAATGAGTTTCCAAAGAGAAAACTTGAAAATGGAGGAAGAAAGAAAGTAAGGTGAAGATGGAATGAAAAACGTGAAGTTTGTGAGAAAGAAGAAATATCATTTCATTTATTTTTTCCTTTTATAAATTCACTAACTTGGAGAGAAAGTAAGGAAATTAATATTTTTAAATCGATTTGCCTTGTATCGGTATTAGAAATATCTATATTTATTTAATTGTCATAAGTAAAATTTATTTTGAATCCAATAATATCCATTATTTTTACTTACTTAGTTTTGGTAATTGGTTATTATATTAGTACTCATTGACATAAAAGAAACTTTACCGGTTAAGATATCTATTTACCATTATCTTTATTTTTATTTGTGTCATTATACCAATTATAAAGTCTCATTCTATATCCCCGATTAAGATATTATTATATTGATTTTTAATAATAGTAAATTAATTTTCATTTTTTTTACAAACTCCTCATTGTGATCATAACCATGTCTGCAAAATTTTCAAAATCCTTATAGATTATTCGCAATTAATCATTTTGTCACAATAACACTAAAAAATTCTGTTCGTTTGAATGTATTAATTTTGGTGGTGTGTTTGGATGGTATTAGAAATGGTTTTTATCAAAAGAAGTTTGGACTAGGCTGATTTTCATTTTTGAAGTAGGAGTTATGACGAATTTCTGGTATAGTTGTGGTTAGTTTCATGAGCTAAAAAAATTATATGTTGGAGTTAACATCTTAATTAACTATATGAATTTTACTGGGTGTTGATTTTAAGGTTTACTACCTCAAAAAAATTAGAAACCAAGATGAGACTAATGCCTCTTAATTGTTGTAACTAAAGCAATATGATTGTCTGATTTTATTAGCATAGTAAATGATTGAATGAACCTTTGAAATTTTTACACGAAGTTCATATATTGAAGTATCACTGTAAATTTTATTGTGCATTGATTCAGTTATTTGCTAGGGTTAAAAAGTATGAGCTCCTGCTCATTCCTTATTTGGTGGCCCCTTACCACTAAAATTGTAGAATTTACTGAAGCAGTTAAAGAGCTCTGTTGTCATGAAATTTTCACAGAGCCTCCTAGATACATTGAAGTGTCACGGAGAATTTTGTGGCCCTTGAATTGGCAATGTGTAAAGGAAGATAAATTTTGCTATTTAAGCACAGATTTTGCCATATGTTGGAATTAATTACAAATGTTGATTTAGTACTATAATTACTTGTAATTCAACTAGGATGTGAATGAATGAATACTATGAACTCTAATGATTGATTTATGAGAAAAGAATAAAGATTACATTGTGCATGAATGCATATATATGGTTTATGCATGCCTTGGGAAAGAGAAACGTATAGATATACTTATATGCGAAAGAATTTATACATGTCACTTGTGCATACTTTTAACATATGGGGAAAGAGAGACAAGGCTTAGATAATATTGAGAAGGAAGGCAAGAGTAAGGACTTCCCTGAAATTTGATGAGTTGGTAGACGTATTGGTTAGGAGTAGAATTTGGTTGATTCTGAAATGAAATGAAATCCGATGATCACCAGAGGAATGAGCTCATGTCCTAGTAGTCTGTTGTCCTTTGCGAATTGTCAAATGCAGATATTTTTATGTGGAATTAAGGCTTCTCTATGTTAACAAAGGAGGAAAATACATGGAATTGAACTTATGGTCCCAAATAATAATACATGACTATACGCTGATGACATGCTAAATTCCCATGATTTACATATTTTAGCATTGATACCTATAACTTTTGTATGGATGTTTTATATAAACAAACTCATTATCTATATTCTATATAGTATCTGGGAACCACCCTACTGAGAATTTTATATTATTCTCACCCTAACTGTATGTACTTGTATTTACTCAATTCTAGGAATATGCCATCACTGATATTTTCCTTGATTCGCCATAATGGGTGTGGTAGACGATTTGGCACTCGACTCCGTATGCTGTAGGTTACTCTCAGTTTGTGTATATGTGTTTTTCGGCCGTTCCTTTAGTGCGTCGGTTTTTGCTAAGGAGTTCGACCTTGCTTCTCCCTATGACGCGTGCCACTTCATATGGCACACCCAGGTGTTCGAGGTTTTGGCCGCGCTACATGTACCCCTCCAGATGGACCTGCTCTCTTCATCATCATCCTCCTTCAGACCCATGAGGGTTCAGAATGCCTGACGGCGGAGGCGAGGCTATCAATACCAATGGCCAATGGCTTCTTATAGGAGGACGTGAGGTTTTCAGGGACTCTTGCCTTGTACGTAGTAGTAGGGTAGTTTTAGGATAGACCAGCTTAATTGATGTACTATAGATGTATTCAAGTTCATTTGTATGGATATGTGATTTTGTTGGATCGAATACCCAGGCTAGCCTTTTTGTCACAAGTCCTTGACTAGCTTAGGGGTTAATTGACTTGTTTGGCATTATGATGTATATCTTGTAAACTTAGAGATTATGTTCATAAATGTAAATATGAGTGTTGCAACATATGTATCTAAAGCTCTTTACTACCTTGTATTTCTACTAGTATAGATTTTGAATGTAAGTAATACTCTGCTAGTTACTATGTCAATACTCGAGTAGAATATGGTAATTAGGAGGGTGTTACATTATGGTATCAAGACGACTATCCTATCAGCTTGAGGATTGGACTGACTATGTTTCCATAGAATTGCCATGCATTATGATGCATATATGCCTATATGTGTGTATGACTACTGGTTAGGGATGTCGTAGGTTACTACCACACTTAGCTTGGTATTGAGTTCTGATCAGACTCAATATTTTGTTTTGTGTGGTAGGAATCAATGACTTCAATCGGCAAACTAGGAGCGGAGCCCGAAATGACACAGAAATTGTAACATCCTCCCAAGTACAATCCCATCCTTAAGTCATGACATCATACTTAAGAGTTGTTACTTCCTAATTAGCATACCTTTCTTAAATATCTATAGCAAGATTGATCGCTTCGTGAAGTAACTAAGCGTAATTCTATTAAAATGTATAACGAAGAACCAAAACATTTATTTAAATACATAATTAAGTAAGAGGGAACTCTTCTAAGAGCTTTACTACACTACATTCACTGTTTCATTTATATACATACAACTCCAACTAAGCACAGGAAGTAAAAACATCAACTAATAAGACTACGATTTCAAGTTCTTCAAGTTACAGCTCCATTGTTTTCTGATCAACCTGGAGGCGACACGAGAACACAAAAACATAGGGGTGAGAATTACGCAATTCTCAGGAGGGAAACTCCCCAATTACACCATCATAATGTCATCGTCATTGCCAGCCACTTTGTTATTAAGAAAATGTGAGCATGCGACATATATCAAAGATTCATTTTAATGTTCAAGAACTATTCTTCTGAAATGGGTTTCTTTTAACATTCAATCACTTAAAGCATATATCTCATAGTATTTTAACATTGAGTAAATCATCCTAGGCAGACAATTCAAGAGTAAGTTAAGTAGCATATAATACATGCAATGAACTTATCTCAAAGTGACATGGTTTCACTTATGGCCACAAAGATCAAATCGAGTGCATTTTTCTTTTCATTGACATAGGAAAGACTTAGTTTATACCCAACGGGTATTTACCGTGGACAATGCCACAATAGATAATTTATACCAAATGGTATTTATAGTGGATTACATCACTTAAGGGAAATAGACGCTTATCAGGACTAAACTCATTCCTATACGTGATCATCGAACTTCATTTTTTTCCATTTTCGAATCACACACAGATCTATTCCTAGCCACGTCTACCGACTATAAATTGGGAGTTCCTCTTTCAATTTCCTTCCCTCATTCAATCTAAGTCTTGTTTCTGTTTTGTCCATATTTCAAACATGAGTAAACTTTGTACATTCTCTTTCTTTTTCCAAATGCATGCATAAAGCACATAAAGGAATTTCATTCATAATGAAATCTCAATCATGCTTCATAAGCTATTCTTCCTCTAGCATGCATGTATATGTCACAAGTCACATGGCCAAATAGGTAACATCAAGTATTCATGTAATACTAGAACCAAAAATGCCATTAGTTCATCAATTCACAACATCAATCCATTTCCAGCACAATGGCAGATTTCATACCTTTGTAGTACAAATTTATTTGCCCATCAAACAATCAATTCAGAAGTTGTAAAAATTCTCAAAGACACTTCAATGTGTCCACAAGGTCCCATAAAAATTTCAACACAAATAGAGCTCTCTAACTCCTTCAATAAATTGTACAAAATCAGGTGGTCAGGGACCACCAATTCACAGCTTAGACTAGAGTTCTCATAATTTTTAACCCTAGCAAATGATTGAAACAATGCACAATAACATTTACAGTGATATTTCAATATGTTATTAACTTCATGTAAACATTTTAAGGGCTAGTTCAATCATTTGCTATGGTAACAAAATCGGATAACTTTATTGCTTCAGCTTCAACATTTCAGGCAGCATTAGTCTCATTTTGGTTTTGATTTTTTTGAGGTAGTAAAAATTAAAATCAACGCCTAAGAAAATTCATGTAGTTATTTATGTTAACTCCAATATATAATTTTTATAGCTCATGAAAGCACCCAAAAATATTCCTAAAAATTCGTGAACAACTGCCGCAGGAAACAAAAATTCCAGGCAACCTAGTCTAAAATTGTGTTGATAAAAACCATTTTCTAACACCATCCAAACACACCACCAAAATTCACACATCAATATCAACATATTATCCATCAATACAACTAGAAATTTCAGACCTAGGTCATGCCAAAATAGATCAGAAAAAATTTGACAAGAAAAGGCAGCAAAACCCTACTTTGAGTAACCTATTAGCTCCTTGGCTTCAAGATTAACCAAACTTACTTCCTTCTCCTCCAAAGCTCCCAATCCAACTTCCAAACCCTCTGATATCAGTGAGGTATGAGTTGCAAGACAAGGTTTTGATAAGGAATGGAAATTTTGTTTGGTTAAATTGGTAGAGAATTAGGTGTAGAACAAGTTTTATGAAGGGATCTTGGTGTTTTTGTGAGTTTGAGCTAGTGTTTTGGGGATTTCAAAGCAAGTTTGAGTTCTTGAGAGAGATGACAATGGTGGCTGCCTCTTCTCTCTGTCTTGGCCAAAATTTTGATGCAAGGAAATGATAAGATGTTGATCTTATGAGTTTATGACAAAATGCATAGAATTTTCAAGTACAAAATGTTTTCTTTTCTTAAAGATAAATATGGAAATTTTGTAAACATCCTATTGGTCCTAATAAAGTGGCAATGGTGTGGCTTCTTCTAAGCCACACACTTGTCTAGTTAGGTGGCAAACTTTCACTCCAAGTTTCATTCGTGTAAGAAACGCACACAGAAAATCTCACGAACGGGTAAACACCATACCCGATTGAATCGATATTGCCCGAAAATTAATTTTAAGTATAAAATTATCATTCCCACCTATTTCTAACCTTATTCCCATGTTTTCCTAATTTCGGGCACTCTTCTCAACTAGGGTTTCAGCGTTCTGCCGTGGGGCCCGGAAGGTTACTATTCACCCCGGGAATTTTTTTTGAAATGTCCGTTGAGCCACCCTCATTGTTGTTAAACTGTTATATTTTTAAAATTATGACTAACAAAGCTCAAATTAATTTTTAAATAATTTTTTAAGGTGTTACAGAAATGATGAATACCTTTCGAGATGGCCGACAATGAGGGACAAGCTGCAATTGCCAATCAAATCATGGAAAGGCTGAACTGCAATAGGAGCAGAACCTGTTGGCAACCTGAGAGGAAATGAAGTGGAGAGGGAATGCCAAAATTTGCTAAATTTAGAAAGGCAAATCCCCTAACACCCTCCAAATTACCACATTTACTCGAGTATGGATATAGTAATTAGTAGAGTATTACTTAAGCTCGGATCTATACTAGTTGAAATAATTCAATGACACGAAATGTCGCAATACATATACTATCATAACGAGATTTACATATAAGGGTATAATGTCGAGTCACTATATATATATATACATCATAAGGGCAAGACTAACAAAATGACCCGAAAAGTACAGGACTTAATGCAAACGAGACTAATCCCCTACCTGGTACCTAACCTACTCAAACACCCTGATGACAAAACCGCATATGTACATATACAACAGAGCAAAAGAAAACCAAAAGTACATTAGTTCTTAGGTAGGTAAGGTCCTAACACTATCCTATGTCTATGTACAATGCATCCGTCTCTAGAGTCTCTACTCCTCGTGCAGGAAGCCATTGGCCATCGTGCGATGACCTCTCCTCCAGGGCACTGGGTCCTTAGAGGGATCTGAGTCAGATGAGGAGGATGACGATCGGTGCGCCGCGGTTTACACGGGTGGAGCGAGGGATCTCAAACACCAGGATGGGCCATGTGAATGGCACACGTCATAAGGAAAAGCGGGTCGAAGTCCACGGCGAAGACCGAGGTACTGAAGGAGCGATCAAAGAACATATAGTCCGAACCGGAATAACCAACGGCGTACATACAGTCCAATGCCGATCATATTGCCACACCCACGTGGCGAATCACAGAAAAACACTGGACGGCATCTGCGAATCTAACAATAAAATACATACAACTCAGGGGTGAGAATAATATAAAATTCTCAGTAGGGTGGTTTCCCCCATATATAATATACAACGGGATAAGCAACTCATGCATATACAGTATTCATATAAACACCTATAGAAATCTTGAAAACCCGTAGGCCGGGAACTCAGGATAGGATCACAATAATCAATCGAGTAATAATATGCATAACAGAAACTCCATTTCTCATGTCCTTCTCAATTTTCTCAACATAGGGAAGGCTTATTCTAGAGAGAGATACATTCACAATTCACAATTTCATAGAGGACCATAGACTGCTAGGACATGAGCTCATTCTATTCGAGATCACCGAACTTCATTTTTTCCATTTTAATCACTCACAGGTCTATGCCTAGCCGACACGTCTATCGACTCACAAATTTTCTAGGGAAGTCCTTCTTTTTGCCTTCCCTCTCAAATCTTTTCTAAGCCTTATTTTGCTTTTTTCATATGTCTCAAACATACACAGGAAGATATGCACATACTATCATAAAATTTCAGCCATTTCCACATTTTATTATCCTGGCAGAATTGAAGTTCTAGGCACAACAATTTGTTATCATACCAAACGACCATTCCACCCTTGAGGAAAATTTCAGATGACACTTCAATGTGTCTAAAACAACCTGTAAAAATTTCAGGGCAATCAGAGTTATATAGCCACTTACATAAAATAGGCAAGTCTGGTGGTCAGAAGTCACAAATTCATAGTCCAGACTTGTGTTCTCAGAATATTTAACCCTAGAATTCGATGGAATCAAGGTACAAGAAAATTCACAGAGGTATTTCAACATGTTATTAGTCTTGTGTAAAAATTTCAGGAGATATCTCAATCAATTGCTATGATTAAAAATTCGGGAAAGTTTGTTACTTCAGTCTCAATAGTTTAGACAGCAGCAGTTACAATTCGGTTCCTAATTTTTTTGAGGCATCAAACCTTAAAATTAACCCCCAAGAAAATTCATACATTTAGTTTAAGGGCTTAACTACAACATATAATTTTCATGGCTCATGAAACCACCCACAAATTTTCCAGAAAATTCGTGAGAAATTCTGATTTCAGAACAGAATTCAGTCCAGCAACCTAGTTCCAATTTCACTTGAGAGAAAACCCATTTTAAAACCATCCAAACACAACACAAAAATTCATACATCAATATCAATATGTTAACCATCAGAATCATCAAAATTTTCGGAATTAGGGCAAGCCAAAACAGAATTGAAAAATTCCACAAAAAGACAGCAGAAAACCCTACTCTTAAAGGTGCAGCAAGTCTCTATCTCTAGCTTGTTTCAAGTTGTGATTTCTTCACAACCAAAACTCCCCACACAACCTCAAACCCTCCTCTGATCACTGATGGATGTGCAAGAAGGATAGGGTTCTTGAAATTTCAATCGGTTATAATTGTAGAGGTGGAAGTGTAGATCCATTTTTGTGAAGGAAGATTTGGGTTTTGGTGATTCTAAGCTAGGGTTTTTGTGAGATGAAAGCAAGATGGAGCTCTTGGCTATCGAGGCACTTCACCTTCTGATTTCTCCTTGGAATGGCCGAGAATGATGCTTGGCTTTTGGGAGGAAGATTGGTGATTAGGCTTATAATAAATGCAAGGTAAGATTTTTGTTAAAAAATCATGATGACTTGGTGACTAGGCTATGATGGATGGCTAGGATTTGATCTTGGATTCCAAGATTGAATCCTAGCCTTCCACTTGTCTTAACTTGGGGGATATTGTTTAGTTGTAGTGATGGAAATGTCTTTCTGTTAAAAACCACACACCGAAATCCTACCGAACGGGTAACGCCGTACCCCATCAACCAATATTACCCGAAATTTAATTCTAGGTATAAAATTATCGTTCCCATACATTCTGTAACACCCTCCAAATTACCACATTTACTCGAGTATGGATATAGTAATTAGTAGAGTATTACTTAAACTTGATCTATACTAGTTGAAATAATCCAATGACACGAAATGCCGCAATACATATGCTATCATAACGAAATTTACATATAAGGGTATAATGTCGCAATCACTATATATATATACATCATAAGGGAAGACTAACAAAATGACCCCGAAAAGTAGGATTCGATGAAACGAGGCTAATCCCCCTACCTAATACCTAACCTACTCAAACACCCTGCGACAAAACGGCATATGCACATATACAACAGACAAAAGAAAACTAAAAGTACATCAGCGTAGGTAGGTAAGGTCCTAACACTATCCTATGTCTATGTACAATGCATCCGCTCTTAGACTCTATCTCCTCGTGTAGGAAGCCATTGGCCATCGGAGCGATGACCTCTCCTCCACCGGGCACCTGGTCCTCAGAGGGATCTGAGTCAGATGAGGAGGATGACGATACGGGTGCGCCCGGGTTATACACGGGTGGAGCGAGGGATCTCAAACATGACAGGATGGGCCATGTGAAGGGGCACACCGTCATAAGGAAAGCGGGTCGAAGTCCGCAGCGAAGACGAGGTCTGAAGGAGCGATCAAAGAACATATAGATCCTAACTGGAAATAACCAACGGCGTACATAGAGTCCAATGCCGGATCATATTGCCACACCCACTGTGGCGAATCACAGAAAAACACTAGGGACGGCATCTGAATTGAACAATAAAATACATACAACTGGGGTGAGAATAATATAAAATTCTCATAGGGTAGTTTCCCCCATATACAATATACAATAGGGATAAACAACTCATGCATATATAGTATTCATATAAACACCTACAGAGAAATCTTGAAAACCCGTAGGCCGGGAACTAAGCATAGTATCGCAATAATCAATCGAGTAATAATATGCATAATTAGAAACTCCATTTCTCATGTCTTTCTCAATTTCCTCAACATAGGGAAGGCTTGTTCTCACAGAGATATACATTTACAATTCACAATTTCACAGAGGACCATAGACCTAGGACATGAGCTCATTCCTATAGAGATCACCGAACTTCATTTTTTTCCATTTCGGATCACTCACAGGTCTATGCCTAGCCGACACGTCTATCGACTCACAACTTTTCTAGGGAAGTCCTTCTTTTTGCCTTCCCTCTCAACTCTTTCTAAGCCTTGTTTCTTTTTTCCCATATGCCTCAAATATACAGGAAGATATGCACATACTAACATAAGATCTCAGCCATTTCCACATCTCATTATTCTGGCAGAATTGAAGTTCTAGGCACAACAATTGGTTACCATGCCAAACAATCATTCCACCCTGAAGGAAAATTTCACATGATACTTCAATATGTCTAAGACAACCTGTAAAAATTTCAGGGCAATCAGAGTTATATAACTACTTCAATAAAATAGGCAAATCTGGTGGTCAGAAGTCACAAATTCATGGTCCAGACTTGTGTTTTCAGAATATTTAACCCTAGAATTCGATGGAATCAAGGTACAAGAAAATTCACAGAGGTATTTCAACATGTTATTAGTCTTGTGTAAAAATTTCAGGATCTTTCTCAATCAATTGCTATGATTAAAAATTGGGCAAGTTTGTTACTTCAGTCTCAACAATTTAGACAGCAACAGTTACAATTCGGTTCCTGATTTTTTTGAGGCATCAAACCTTAAAATTAAACCCCAGGAAAATTCGTGTATTTAGTTTAAGGGCTTAAATACAACATATAATTTTCATGTCTCATGAAACCACCCACAAATTTTCCAGAAAATTCGTGAGAAATTCTGATTACAGAGCAGAATTCAGTCCAGCAACCTAGTTCCAATTTCACTTGAGAGAAAACCCATTTTAAAACCATCCAAACCCAACACAAAAATTCATACATCAATATCAATATGTTAACCATCAGAATCATCAAAATTTTTGGAATTAGGGCAAGCCAAAACAGAATTGAAAAATTCCACAAAAAGGCAGCAGAAAACCCTACTCTTGAAGGTGCAGCAAGTCTTTATCTCTAGCTTGTTTTAAGTTGTGATTTCTTCACAACCAAAACTCCCCACACAACCTCAAACCCTCCTCTGATCACTGATGGATGTGCAAGAAGGATAGGGTTCTTGAAATTTCAATCGGTTATAATTGTAGAGGTGGAAGTGTAGATCAATTTTTGTGAAGGAAGATTTGGGTTTTGATGATTCTAAGCTAGGGTTTTTGTGAGATGAACACAAGGTGAAGCTCTTGGCTATGGAGGACTTCCAAGCTCTGATTTCTCCTTGAAATGGCCGAATATGAGCATGGCTTGGTTAAGAAGATTAAGTGACTAGGCTTGTCATAAATGCAAGGCAAGATATTTGTAGAAAATCATGATGAATTTGGTGACTAGGCTATGATGGATGGCTAGGATTTGATCTTGGATTCCAAGATTGAATCCTAGCCTTCCACTTGTCTTAATTTGGGGGATATTATTTAGTTGTAGTGATGGAAATGTCTTTCGTGTTAAAAACCACACAGAAATCTTACCGAACGGGTAAACGCCGTCACCAAAACCATATTACCCGAAATTTAATTCTAGGTATAAAATTATTGTTCCCACACATTCCTAATCTTATTCTCATATTTTCTTAGTTTCGGGCACCTCTGTCTTGAATCCAGCTTCTGTCCTAGGCCTGCGGCCCCGCCAAGTACTATTCACGTTTTTTTTTTTTGTACTCCCTCATGGAGTCATTCTCATCAAACTGTTCCTCAGGTTCTAATATTCCTATTAAGTTTTCCTCAATTAATATATGAAGAAAACTAGGATGTTACACATTCTTCATCTTATTCTCATATTTTCTTAACTTCAGGACTTCTGGTCTGGGTCAGTTTCCGTTGTTCCGGAGGTTGCGGGCCCCCCAAGACTATTTATTTTTTGGTACTCCTCATGGAGTCATTCTCATCACAATTCCTCAGAATTCTAATATTCCTATTAAGTTTTCCTCAATTAATATCTGAAGAAACTAGGATGTTACACCCCCCGCCTTTCGCGAGTTTTTAACCCTGGAGAGGAGAAGAGTGATCAAGGCAATGGAAAAGATTTTGAGCTCTCGCCATAGGAGGTTCAAAAGGTGGCTTTTGCCACCTATATGCTAGAGAGATGCGGAATTCCGGTGGTTGGTACGGGGATTATTGAAGCTTCCAGACTGAGGTTACCTGGGATATCTTCAAAGAGGCTTTCTACAGGAAGTATTCCCGTCTTCCCTGAGGAAGAAGGAGTTAGAGTTTATGGCTCTTAACCAAGGACCTATGAGTGTAGTAGAGTATACAGCCAAATTCGAAGACCTCTGGAGTTTTCTATGATTTATGTAATATCCTCCCAAGTATAACATCATGCTTAAGCCATGACATGTACTCAAGAGTTGTTACTTGTTAATTGCGACCTTCTTAAGTATATTTAGAAAGCTCGATTAACGTGTGTAATAACTAAGCAAAATTTTATTGAAGTATATATAACAAAGAAATACAACATTTATCGAATACATAGCTAAGTACAAGATGAAGCTCTTCTAAGAGCTTTAATACAATATGTCCTCTATTTCATTTACATACATATGATTCCAACTAAGTACAAGATAATAAAACACTAACTACTAAACTACTCAACCCGATTCCTTGTGGTGTAGCAGCCTTGTAATCCTCCTGGATCAACCTGGACGACATCGGAACACAAACAAGCAAGGATGAGAATTATAAAATTCGAGGAGGCATCCCCGAACATATACTAAAAATCTATGTCATCGTCGTCGTCCTAGCCACTTCGGTTTATTAAGAAAATGTGAGCATGCAACATATATTAACAGTTCATTTTAAAGTTCAAAAACCATTCTTTCGAAGTGGATTCCTTTTAGCATTCACTCACTTCACCTAATGCACATATATCATGAAGCCCAAACACATAATAAGTAACTCTAATCAAGAGGTTATATACGCTATGATTATGCATATGTCAAATGTGGTGAAATTATCTCAAGGTAACCCTTTTTCACTTATGGCCATAGAATCAAATCAGTGCATTTTCTCTTTTCATTGACATAGGAAATACTTAGTTTATACCCAACGGGTATTTGTCGTGGACAATTCACTATAAATAATTTATACCAAATGGTATTTGTAGTGGATCACACCACCTAGGGAAATAGAATTGTTATTATCATTCTATACGTGATCATCGAACTTCATTTTTTTCATTTAATCACACATAGATCTATTCTAGCCGATACATCTATCGACTATAAATTTGGGGAGTTCCTCTTTTATATTTCCTTCCCTCATTCAACCTAAGTCTTATTTCGTTTTGTCCATATGTCAGAACATGCACGAGTAAACTTTGTACATTCTCTTTTTTTTCAAATGCATGCATAAAGCACATAAAGGCATTTCATTCACAATGAAATCTCAATCATGCCTCATAAATCACTCTTTACTTCCTCTAGCATGCATTTATATGTCACAAGTTACATGGACAAATAGGTAACATCAAGTATTCATATCATACTAGAACAAAAAATGCCATTAGTTCATCAATTCCAAGCATCGTTGCATTTCCACAATGAGATTTCATACCTTTGTAGCACAAATTTATTTGCCCATCAAACAATCAATTTAGGGGCTATAAAAATTCTCAAAGACGCTTCAGTGTGTCCAAAAAGTTCCATAAAAATTTTAGGGCAAAAATAGTTCTCTAACTATGTTAGAGGGACTAGACAATTTCATGCTAGGAACCTCTTAAACTCGGCTTAAACCGAAATCTCATAATTTTTAACCCTAGAAAATGATTGAATAAATTCAAAATAAAAATCACAATTGAACTTCAATATTTTTCAACACTCTGTAGAAATTTCAAAGGAAAAATCAATCATTTTCTTTGTTAAAAAAATTATCAAAATTCAGCTTCCATTCCAACATCTCAGCAGGCACATAGTTCACTTTGGTTTCTGATTTTTTTTAGGCAGTAGAAGCCCTAAACAAGGCTCAAGAAAATTTGTGTAACTAGCATAGGATGTTAGCTCCAACATATATTTTTTCTAGCTCATGTAAATACCCACAAATATACCTGAAAATTCGAGTTTAATAGCTGCCTATGTAAAAATCGAAAATCCAGCAGCATAGACCAAAATTCCATTTGACAAAAATGATTTTTAACATCATCCAAACACTCCACAAAAATTAAAACATCAATATCAGTATATTATCAACCGATTCAACTAAAAACATCAAATTAAATCAGTAGTTAAAACAGAAAAACGGATTTGAAAGCAAAAGAAAAAGCCCTATTTTTGGAAGCTAGTGTATCCTTGGCTCTATGTTGCTCCAAGATGGATCCCTTCCACTTCAAAGCTCCCAAATCACACCCAAACTCTTATGAAATCAGTGAGGAAGCAAGGTGTAACACCCTAATAATTAACCCAATACACCTAGGTTGTATCCTGATTAATTACTAGACTTTACTCTTTACTTCAGTTCTTTAATCATATTTTGAAAATACTTAGTGAAATTACGAGCCATTTTTTAAAAAAAAACATAATTGAAAACGTGAGCCGCGCATAACGTAAACGATTCAGCGAAATATAACAAGACATATTAGAATTTAAATACATCACATCACATCACATTGGCTCCATCATATAACATCCATAATTACTTAATACATAGATATTTTGCCTACCAATAGAGTTAAGCTAGGTGTAGGCAATTAGACCAACATAAATAGTAGATGGATGGAAAATTATCCCTTAATGGCACCTACTAATAACACTTCAGAGATAGGAATAGATATCCAAGCTCACGCGAAAGTTTAGCGATACGTTCCTCAAGGATAATAAGCTTGTTTAGCAGATCAAGTACATCTACCAGGTGAGAGCATCAACGAATCACGAATATCACCATCACTTTCTGAAGACGAGATGGAAAGAAAAGAAGAGGGAGTGAGAAACTTATAAAAGAATCTCAGGAGTACTCACCTTATAAGCATCGTGTCATCATCATTATCCTCAGGAATCTCGGGGTTATTATGAAATAGTGAGCATGCTAAGATTGATTTATTAAATTCGAAAATATACTTTACCGAGGTTCATCGATTTTAATCATACGTCTTATAATGCATCATAAACTTAGCATGTCATGTTTATAATGAACTTTTCCTTTCATATATAATAACATAGTTATACATAAAACCACATCATATTCCTCATCATCATTTCATAATACTATGCATAGCAGAACATCATATTTCTCATCATTATCTCATAAATACTATGCATAGCAGAACATCATATTCACATAATGCATTTACTTAGTTTCTTAGCTGACTTAAAGTTACTTTCATCATCATTTTCCTGGGCCACCCTATACTCCACCCTTTTGGAGTAATCTAGGTTATGAGCTCATACCTTACTAGTCGTCACTAGCATATACTTATCCCTTTTGATAAGTTAAAGTCCCAACTCTACCCTTTTGAGAGAACAGGCTAGGGAGCAAGAATCACCTTTTCACCACCTATATCTGATGGGTCCAAAGGATCATTTTCTTATATAAATTTAAGTCACCATTAAATCTTTGCATGTTATATCATAATACAACTCTCAATTCATAATCATCAGGATGCATAAACATTCTCATTGTTTTCAACAGGAACTATAACATGCAAGCCAGGGAATCATTCAATGATATCAAATACTTAATAAGCATCAAATCACTACATAGACTTATCATTTCAAACTTCAAAGAACCATCATCATAAATTCTTACGAAAACGTCTTAAACAACCGAAACTTTAGAATCGGTAACCTCAATTATCAAACTAATTAATCATGCATCTAAAGGATTCATTATCATCATTACCATTAATTATAAGCCTTAAGAACATTATTAAACTATATGGGACAACATAGGCAGCAAGTTATATTTAAGGCTTCATGGTGTGCTAGAAGTTGCATTTTTAATCCTTCTCGTTACCGCTTTTTATGGTGCTAAAATTAATTACTAAACCAATTATGAATCATTCTCCCTTATCTAAACACAATAGAACCTGGTTCTTAGGGATGCTAAAGGTTCTGACAGAATGCATAAATTTCATTCTCTAGAGTTCTAGAAATCTTGCTTTTACGGTTTTTGGAAGCTAGTTTTATTTCTAACATGCATAGAATCGTTCCTCAGCAATAAACCATGATTATCACAACTTCAAACATATTAAACCATCATCATACAGTAGTACTAAATTTAGATCAGTGGCTGAATCATGAACCTCACATATTTGCTTAAAATCATATTTTAAGTACATGTATGATACAAGTTTCCCGTAAAATCTTTGCAAAGCCTTAAAACTCTTTTAGAAACTAATTCTTTTTGTTAATATTGAAAGAAATTATAGAACTAAATCAGTAGCTATTTAAAATCACTTTGGGCCTACCTTAATTATGAGGCCGATTTATATATTGAAAGAATCTTCACGATTAAAATTCTCACTTAAGATAAAAGGAGCAAGTCTTGAGCTTTATAGATTTAGGTGATAACTAGAATCATAAACATGCTATACAACCTCATTTTAATCTTGTCTTTATAAGGTGATAACTTGGAATTATAAACATGATATGCAAGACTTGAAATTTAAACATGATGTGCAGGTCATATTATTATATTCACGAATTAAGGTGATCTGCTTGAAATATAAATATGATTATGCAAGCTTGGAAATATAAACATGATGCAAGAGCTTGAAATAAATAAGAAGCTGGAACGGTGGTAGTCCATGGACCAGTGGAGATAAGAGAATCTTAATAAAAGAATAAGAAACCTGAAGCCTTAGTCCATTGACCCTAAGAGAGAAGAGAATTCTTATTATATCTTATTAAGCTCCAAACTCAAGACTTCTTAAAGAATGAATTCTTTGACTCCAATAATCTTAAGGAAATTGAAAGTGAGCTTTAGAGTTCTTATTATTATGGTTCCAAGAACCTTATTTCTTGAACTCATCATCAAGCTCAAAAAAGAATCGTTTAGAGAAAACTAACGATTTTTCCATAAAACTTTTGATAACAAAAACTAAACCTTGGGCTTTAGAGGTTCATTAAGTGATGGATTCATAAACACCATCATGATTCCTCATCATCAAGCCATGGTTACTAACAAGCCATAGAAACCAAAACTTTAAGCAAAGAATCAAAAGAAAGAACATGAAATAAACTTCCTACCAAGTTGTTTCTTGTTTCCAAAAGATTAAGCTTGAGCTTATAAGAAGTGAGAACAATAAAAATCTGATGCTAATGAGGGTGATAGATTCGGTCAAGAGAGGTTTGGGTGGAGGAAGGATTTTTCTTGTGTTTTTGTGTTTGGCAATGGAAATGTTATGTGTTTAGGAGTTGATTTATGGTTGGATTGTATATGCTTGAGGTTTAGAGCTTGGTTAGAGGTTGGGAATGGAGTCTCTTGAATATGAATGAGGAAGAAGAAGAAAGCTGGAAATATTGAGAGAATTAGAGAACTTTGAGCAAACTTTGAGTGAGAAAACTATCAAGAAAGCAAGTGCTAAGGCTAAGAGAGTTTGTGTATGCATTTTGGCCATGGAAGAGCACCTATTTATAGCCATTTGGGGGCTGTATGGACGTGCTAATCAGGCTGGAAAATGGAGTTTTATTTCAATTTTTAATTATAGGAAACATTAAAGAAAGAAAGCATAATTAGTGGTAATAGTTTTATTTATGTATAATGGATGAAAAACTCCAAAATTTGGTACTAATGGGGGACAAAGGTGGCTGATTACCCTATAGTGGAATTGAGTGGGATTTCTTTTGATTAAATATGGCCTTAATTGGTGGAAAAGAATACTTAAAGAAATGGTATTTTGGTTGGATATGTTTGCAAGTGTATGGTTGTTGAAAAATATAAAAACATGGCTAATTATGGATCATGAAGTGGTGCCATTTCTGATTGCATTAGGATCAGATTGGCTTTTATTTTTTAGTGGGAAATCATGTATTAGATGTTTAATTACTTAGGTAAAAGGTTAGGAATCAATAGTTTAGTGAAAAAGGGTAAAATGTTAGGTGTTTAGGTTAATTCAAGACAAGGTAAAGTAAATAATCATACATTAATGAATGAAGTTAATTTCAAGTAGATAAAAATCAATTTGTAACATAAATTCAAAACTTAAGATAAGAAAATATAGTTTTACTAGATTTTACCTAAACGAAACCCTAACCAAACTTGATATAATACATTCTTGTAATTAAGGAAAATAAAATATAATTTTTCCTTAAGTAAATATTTTAATTACCTCAAGTAATTATTTTTAACCTTAGGTAATTAATTTTTAACTCTAGGTTAATGATTGAAATCAACTTGAATTGAATCGGAGTTAAAATTGCCTTAATTACTTAAGTAAAACTCATTAAGCATTCACTAGGGGCAAAAAGGTAATTTTACGTAAAAACTTCCTGTAATTACTGGACATCTTCTAATTATACTTCAAATGGTCTTTCTGAACTTTTGGGTGAAACGGATTAAAAAGTTATATCATTTCATGTAAAGTTACCGTAGGGGTAAAACGGTAATTTTTCACAAAGCTCAGGGGCTACCGGCTTAAACCGTTGTTAAACATTTACTTAAAACATCATTTAAAACCTTTTGAGAAGTCTGGACCAAGCTATTGTAATCAATGTTAATTAACCACAGGTTTTGATAATTTTGCGCATTAAACTCAAAATGAGATTCTTGCTCTATTAACACACATAATACATATAATCCCCTATCATCATCAAACGTCCCCTAGGATGGCCAGGACGCGACCATCTTTGGGTAAAATGACCTTAGGGGCATTTTGGTCATTTTACACTTCCAGAAATTTGGGTTTGCGAACTCTTGCACGAATCGCTATTCAAATTTCTCGTAACATAATCTCTAATGTTATATTCCTTTATTGAGGATTATTCAGCCTTGAATTTCATGTAAGAATTACCTAGGGGTAATTCGGTAATTCAGGCAGGAGTAAAAATTGGGGTGTTATATTACTTCCTTAAAAGAATTTCGCCTTTTAAATCGTCACCTAAGAAAGCTCCGGATAAAGCGTCTTCATATTCGATTTCAACTCCCATGTGAATTCTTCCTTTCCCTCGTCCCATGTTCATATATGTAAATATGAGTGTTGCAACATATGTATCTAAAGCTCTTTACTACCTTGTATTTCGACTAGTATAGATTTTGAATGTAAGTAATACTCTGCTAGTTACTATATCAATACTCGAGAGAATAATATGGTAATTAGGAGGGTGTTACAATAATTATATCATGAAATGAGTTTACAAATGCCTAACAATTTAAAAAAAACAACAAGTACAAGAAACCAAGGCATTGGTCTTTAGAAGTAGTATCTGGACTTCAAAGTACACTTAAAGTGATGATATCTTTATCCCTAAAGCCAATGTGTTATACAACCTTCAATCATCATGATTGAAATCTTTTTATCATCAACAAGTACCGATTGAAGACTAGAAGACTGAGGACATATCAAGGAACTGATATTGCACCTCAGTGAACTTCAAGCAAACACTACACTCTATTGGAAAAGGAGAAAATTTGAAATTCAAATTTGAAGTCAAAGCTAATTAAAGACTAGCATGTCATTTCTTTTGTCAACTTGGTCAACCACTCCAACTTCTAAAAAAAAGTGTTCAAAACCTCGTTCAAAAAGTAAAAATTACTTTTTGAAGTTAGTCTTAGAAACCACCGTTTCACAGGCTTCAGGCAGCTTCTAATACAGACAGGCTACTCCTGTAGACGCTTTTTCCAAAACACAAATAGATGATCAACACGTGTCACTTGGACAACAGATCAAGGTCAACAATCATAAAGGCAAACAATCTATAAATAGAGATACTAAGCTTTCAAAAGAGAGACCTTGACATTGCATAAAGTTGAATTGCTACAAAATTTTCTCCTCATCTTTTCTATGAAGTTTATTACTTTTTGTAATCAGTTTCCTTGTTTGTAAAAATCTTCTTTCTACATTCTTAATAAATAACACTTTCTTCCAAGGAAAAATCACTAGAAAGAAGTTATTCAAGTTTTCCCCAGGCTTGTTATTGTATATTTTACGAAAACTTGAGTGTAGGTTAGTTTGAGTGGCAAACCCAAACACAAGCCTCTTGTAACCTCAATCTAGTAGTGATCAGTATGAGATACCTTGGAGAAGGTAAGGCAAAACTACTTGCAATGCAATTGTAAGATGTTCTTATTGGTCACGATTTAGCTTGGAGAGTGTAAGACTACTCAGGTTAGCTTGGAGAGGTTGTGAATAACTATTTGGTTTGTGACAATATAGGTTGCTACTGTCAGTGGTAGAGCTTGCAAAGGCTACTTCAAAGACTATCCAACTTTCTTGGTTTGAGAAAGGTTTTATATTGGAACTCAACAGTTGTTAGAATTAATGTAGGAGGATTGGCTAAACCAGGATAAATGTCTATCAGTATTTTCTCATCCTTTAACTACTTCATATTCTTTGCTTTGTACATTTTAATCTGTGTTTACCATATAACCTTTTTATATGCATATTTATCATATTTGCATTGGTTCAGTAGGTTTCTAAAGCAACTAATGCCATTTCCACTACACTTCAAGGTTAATGCTTGATAGTAATTTTTTGAAGCTTTCATTAATCAAAGGAAAAGAAAAAGAAAAGCGGGATTCAATCCCCTTCTCATGCACTTTTCACCCTACAAGTGGCATCAGAGCTTGGCCTCTAAGAGGTTGAGCATTCTAATGACTCAAAGGACAAAGATCCTAGCTACATATGGCACAAAATATTCATATAGTAGAAAGACACTCCATTAATAGACGTCATTCTTTGATAGTGGGGACTATGTCTATTGGAGGGATTGCATTAAGCGTTCATAAAATACACATATCTCAACTTGTGGGAAATAATACAAGAAGGTGACTATGTTCCAATCGAAGAGGTTCCAGGAACTGATGATGCACCTTCAACATCAGAGAAGTCCCAAAGAGCAGATGGACAAAATAACACAAAGCCAAGTTCAGTTAACTCCAAACCTAAGTACATGCTCACGTATGGGACAAAGTGCACATGTTGCACGAAGGCACTGATCAAGTTAAAGAAACTAAGATCAGGATGTTGGTTCATCACTATGAAATGTTTAAAATGGAAGATCAAGAAAGTATTGATGAAATGACCACAAAGTTTATGCATATCATAAACCAATCAAAAGGTCTTGGCAAAAGGTATTATAACTCAGAAATGGTTAGAAAATACTGAGAAGCCTTCCTGCTAAATGGCTATCCAAAGTCATAGCCATCATTGAAGCCAAAAGACTTGAAAACTCTAGGCCTAGACATTCTCATTAGGTCACTTAAAACCCATGAGGTTACTCTCTGAAATGCATGATGAATCCATTAAGAAGAGCAAGTCTATGGCCTTGAAGTATCTATTATAGAAGTAAGAACAAAGCTAAAATAATGAAAGTTGTTGAAACCTCTGATGAAGAAGAAGAATTTGATAATGAAACTAAAGAAGAAGATGAAGATGAGATCTCCATGCTGGTGAGAAGATGTCCAAAGCTTGGAGAGGCAAAACAAAAGAAAAGAGACATCAACCTCAAAAAGGGTAGAAAAAGCAAGGGAAAGCCTGAAAGCATCATATACTACAACTTGGAGAGAAAGGACATTTCAAACTTGAACGTCCAAATCTCAAAGGCCCATCGAAGTTTCATTCTAAGAAGAAGGGATGCTGGCCACTTGGAGTGACTTTGACGAAGAAAATGATGGATCAGAAGTCCATGATGAGCTTGAAGATGTTGCAAATCTATGCTTAATGGGTGACTACACTTCAGAAGAAGAATGTGAGGTAAGTGCATTTGGACCTGATCTTTCATATGATGAATTACTTTCCTTATATGATAAGTTATTGGAAAGTTCTCAAACTCTTTCCTTTCACTTTTTCAACCTGAGAAGGAAACATCAGAAGGTGGTTTTAGAACTTGAGAACCTTAAGTTTGAAACTAAAAATCTGAGGCTTAAGAAAGAAGATATACAAGGAGAAAATAAAGTTTTAAATATTAAGCTCAATGCCCTTGAAACTAAAGCCTTTAACAAAAATGAAACATCTAGAAAGTTATTTATGAACTTGAGAGGACTTTACGGCTTTTAAAAACTGATCTTGAAAAAATGGTTAATGGTTCAAAGAATCTTGAACTAATGCCGAAACTTAGGCCATATTTTCAAAAAACAGGATTGGGATATAAAGAGGAAATAGATGAGAAAAGAAAAGCAACCTTATCTAAGAAAGTAAAGAACAGAATTTCTTGTACTTTCTGTAAGAAGGGACACCCACATGACAAATGCTTAATGAAAAAAAATCTATCAGAAAGGTTGGGAAACATCCTCCTTGGAAGACTAACCCTAAAGGACCCAAGAATGTCTGGGTACCAAAATTAAAAACTATTTTTATTGCAAGTATGTCTTAGAAGACCCATTGATTGGGTACCAAGAGACACACAAACAGTGACTACTCCAGCACTTGTCCAGATTTCAGGGTGGATCAGAAGTTTTTACTTTAACAACTTTGGATGAATCATGTTCAATGATGGAAGGAGCTCAAAAAGATCTTTGTTGATAGTCCTAAGAGTTAATGAGAATCTTGAGAAATTGAGTCTCAAGGGTTCTTCTAAAAGCAAGAATGAAAGCTCAATCTTTAGAAAGTAAGCTCCAAAACATAAACTCTTCAGAGAGCTAGTTCAAAACTCAATGCCTTCAAAGAGTGATCTTTCTAGAATGAAGAAGAGCACTCTAAAGATGAAAGGGAAATTGATGATCTGCAAGGACAGAAACTATAAGGGGATTTTTGATTTTAAAGGTAGTTTCTCAAGACAAAGTTCTTGGAACAAAGTGGGTGTTCAAGAATAAGCTTGATGAAGCTGGCAAAGTTATCCAGAACAATGTAAGATTGGTTGCACAAGGTTATAATCAACAAAAGGGAATTAATTATAATGAAACCTTTGCACCAGTGTAGGTTGGAAACCATAAGAATGCTACTTGCTTTTGTTGCCTTCAAGGAATTCACTTTTTACTAAGACTACAAGTCCTCTTTTTTTATGGATATTTGAGGAAGTCTATGTAAAAGCCTTCTAGTTTCAAAAGTGAAAACCTTCCCAACCATATCTTTAAACTTACAAAGGCACTATATGGTTTGAAACCAACTCTCGAGCTTGGTATGAAAGACAAAGTACCTTTTTGTTTAAAAATGGGTTCAAGAGAGGTAATGTTGACACTACTCTTTTCATTCTTGAACAAGGTAATCACTTTCTAATAGTTCAAATATATTTTGATGACATCATATTTGATGCCACTGATTATTCTCTTTGTGAAAAGTTTTAACAATTAATGTAGAGTGAATTTGAGATGAGCATGATGGGTGAACTCAAATTCTTTCTTAGTTTGTAAATAAAACAACAAAAAGAAGGAATCTTGATCCTTCAAGAGAAGTACGCAAAGGAGCTTTTGAAAAGTTCAACATGGATCAAACCAAACCTATGAGTACCCCAATGCATCCATCTTGAATCATCGATGTTGATGAAGAATGACAAAAGGTATCTAGAACAATTACAGAGGAATGATTGTTCACTTCTTGTCTTAATAGCAAGTAGACCAACATTCAATTAAGTGGGAATTTGTGCTAGATTTCAATCTAACTCAAAACAATCACACTTAAATGCTGTCAAAAGAATCTCTAATTATCTATCTGTACTACTAACCATGGTCTATTATACAAGAAAAGTATATCCTATGAGATTATAGGATACGTGATGTTGACTTTGCCTGAGACAGTAGAGAAAGGAAGAGTACCAGTGGATATTGTTGGATCTTCGGAAGAAGCCTCATCACTTGGTCATGCAAGAAGAATAACACTATTGCCTTTCTACTACTAAAGCTGAATATGTAGCCGTTGCAAACTACTTATGAGTCTGGATAAGAACAGCTAGAAGATTATCACTTGAGGTACTCCAAAATTCTTATCTTTTGTTATAATACTAGTGCCATTAATATTGATAAGAATCCTATCTAGCTCTAGATCCAGCACATCGATATTAAACATCATTTCATTCGGTCACGTTTAAACAAGCATATGTTGAGTTAATGTTTGTGAAATTAAGGACTAGTGTCTGATATATTCACAAAATCATTGGTTGAAGATCGCTTTTGTGTTTTAAAAAGGCTTTTGAACTTAAAAACTGATTTGCATAAGCATTCTAGCACAAATATCTCGATTCCCCCTTAGTTGCTTTGACTGAAGCCCATGAAGACATTGGTTTAAGCTTAGAGAAGGTCAGTGAAGATAATGGGGTATACTTGGTCTTACGTGATCCAAATCAGCAAATATACAAGATGTGAGAAAGTAGCATCTCTCAAAGGGTAGGAAGTGAAGGAGAAGCTTAGAAAGTAACTCTATTCAAAAAGTGACTCCAACCAGAAACCATCCTAGAAGAATGAAGAAAGGTGAGATAATTCTCTTTTCTATGAGCTTTTTCTCCACGTCATTTCACCTTTAGTCATTCACATCTCATCACATAAATAATCCCCACTCTTCACACATCACACCTTTACCTTCATCTTCAACCTCATACCTCCGAGCCTTAACCGTTTCATCTTTTCTTGGTCACAAATCCTCTTTGTAATCGCTTTCTCGTTCATTCAAACCCTTACCTTCTAACCCTTTCAAACTCCAATATTTCATTCATTCCTACATACATATATCCAAAATGGCTAAAGGAAAAGAACTCAACCACTCTTCTACTAAGCGGGGACATTTCACCATGTATAATGAACTTCATATATAGGAGCTTTATGAAGATGGCTTTTCTCAAGGAAGATAGCCTCTGGAAAATATTGAACAACTACCTGTTAGACCAAGTCCCCATAATAAAGGAAATATTTATGTTTTAAGGCTGGAAAACTTTTTGGACATCTCTGACATGGTATTCCCTGGTATGGTAATTGCTTTCTACTCCTTTCTCAAAGCAAAGGATAGGACTACCTTCAAAACTACCATTCAGGACACCTATATGAAGATTGGATTGTTTGTTTTATCTACAGTGGTTAAGGCGCTTGGCACAAGATGAATGGTTCAAGATTCTCTGGGGTGAGTGCGAAGTGTCGAAGTGTCTCAAAATGATGATAAGATACTAGCCGCGACATTACCAGGGCTATGCTAAGATCGATAAAGAAAATATTTACTGAATCCAATTAACTATTCTTCCCAGATGAGGAAGTACAGATGTTCTGCGGGCATGAATTGTATGTTACTTTTCTGTATTGTTTAAGAAAAGAGTAAATCTGCCCAAAATAACTATGGTTTACATGCTCGATGCCGTCACAAAGGAGAAGAGGAGAATTTGTAAGGGTTCCCTATAGTAAAGCAAACCGAAACAAGAAGAAAAGACAGAGCATAAGAATGAGAGGACAAAAAGGAAGATTGTCCTTCCTAAAAGCAACATCTTGAAGCTCTGAAGAAATAGAGCAAGCTTCTGAAGAAAATATGTCTGAGGAAGTTCTTCCAAAACAAATTAAGAAAGGCAAAAAGAAGTTAACTAAGAAGCAAAAGCTAGTAGAAACTTTGATGCCTTTTGAACCATCTAAGAAAGTGAGGTGGAGTCCTTAAAAAACAAGCTTCCTAAGGCAGTTCCGGATAAACTTCCTATTTGCAAAAAGAATTTTGAGTAGTAATATAGAAAGTTGTCAAACAAGGTGTTGAGAGTAGCCCTCATTCTGAAAGACATGTGTGATGCAAAACAGGAAAAAAACTTACAAGAGATATACTGAATCTCTGAAGGATGATGAAAAGAGAATGAATCCTCAAGGAGTAGAAAGTTCTTCAAAAAAAAGAGGAGACTTGGAGGAAGCAAGATATCTGGAAAGGGCTAATGGGATTCAAGGTTTAGAGTAGAAGAAGAAGAAAACTTGTGGTAATTGAAGAATAGCCTACTAGGCTCATGACCCAACAATTTGGGTTCACTTCCTTTCCAACCTCTCAAGCCCCTACCAGGAAGACATGTGGCTCCAGGAAACCTACTCCACCACTACTTCCCACCGTTCCGGAAAAGTCAACACCTTTTGAGGCCGAAGTGGCTTCACATGGTGACAAAGATGATTTCATGACTATTAATCAATTGATGGAAGCTATGTCAAGCTCCATAGAACCAGGGCCACAACCTGAGGAAGAAGGTTTGGATGGACTCAACTTCTTTGTAAATGAGCTTTTTACCACTCCTGGAATTGACTATTGAAGAACCATCTACATAGCCAATTATTGAAGAGCTAGCTGAGGAGGATAATGAACTAGAAATAGCTATCATTCTAATAGTTGCTCAAACTCCTCTTTCCATATGTATAACTCCCATGAAGAGGAAGAGGATAGGACATTTGAAGCTAGTCCTACTCTTGATGTAAGAAGGTTATTCCGCCTCGGTTTAGGTGCTTAACCTTATTTCGTCTCTTTGCTCCTAGCCTACTTTTGCTCCTCCCCGCCACCAATGTTGCTTATGTTCCATCCTCTTTACCTCCTACTACGGACATGTTGAAACAAAGGTTGAATCACCAAAATCTGGGGAAACCATACCCCTAGACATACTAGAGCCTTCTCCAAAAGTTGCTTCATCCACACATGCACCAATCCATTTGCCGCACTAGCCCTTATCAGATCCTTCAACCAGCTCTACTCATATCCAACTACTTTTGCAAAATCAAGGGACATGGCCTCCAGGTTAGATTGGGTTGAAACTTTCAGCATCATGCACGATGCGCAACTCCAGAGTCATGAGGAAATAATGCTGCAAATCCTTCAAAACACTCAAGGATTTTAGAAGAGAACTAAAGCGTTGGGGCTCAAATGATGGTGTTCCTGGTTTCCAGGCACACCTTTTTGCGATGTCAAACTTGGAAAAGAAAATAGATGAGGAAAATCTAGTGCTGTGGAACTTAAAGGGAACTTATGCTAAGGGGGAGCTTTCAAAGTTTTTTTTAGCATGCATTTTTTTGTTTTACTTTGAACAATTATTTTTTTTTCATGCTTTAGCAATTGTTTCTTTTGTTCTTGAACAAATTTTTTTTTATGTGTATGGTATATATATCGTTTCATTATACTTATTCAAGATATCAAGTGTCATGTTTTTATTAAGTTTTTATACATATATCTTTTTAACCTTTGATACATATCGAAGCCATGTCTTTCATGCTTAGTTTATCTTGTATCATGCTTGAGATGTATGCCTTTTATCTCTTAGCGTTCGCTTTGATGTGCTTTTTCTTCAGCACACTATGATATTTAGCTCATATGTGTGTCTTTGATTAGCACTAGCAAGTATTATATTAAGCACAAGCACCTCTTTGCTTTGATATGTATATCTTTTTGTGCTTCAATATGTATGTCTTGATTTCACGCCTAAAATGTTTTTCAAGAAACATATATACTCTATCACACATATGAAATGTTCTCATAAGCTCTTGGATAACTTGATCTAAATACAGTTGTGATTGGTTTGTTGATCTTTAGAAACTTATTCCTACATGTTCCTATGCAACTCAGAATTAGCTTTAGCCTCAACCTCTCATGTATGCAATGTTTATATGTTACAAGTGTTTTCATGCACAAAAATTGCATCATGTTTTGAAAATACACTTGGATAAAATGTGTTGAATAAGAAATCTAATAAGGAGAAAATATCACAAGTATTTCTTGTTTTTATTCATGCTCATGTATTTTCAGAGAGAGATTCCTAATGACAAAAATCAAGTTGCTTTCTATAAAAAAGGTTAAACAATTATATCCCCTTTGATAGTGTTCCAATACCTTCTAAAACTCTGAGTAACTTCAAAACCTCATGGAAAATCCAAATAGCTCTGATTTAAGTCATTTAAGGCTATAAAATGTTTTTGACTCTATCCATATCATGCCTTAAGAAAAGGATCTTCTAAAAATCACATGTGATGATATTTTGAAAGAATAGTGTTTTTCACGATATATATCCTATTATATTTCTTTCAACATCTCTTCAAAAGATTTTCTTCAAATTGGTTTCTTATCATCAAAAAGGGGAAGATTGTAAGCTCCAAAACCCTTCAGAAATCATTAATACAGGACGTTTGAATAAAATAGAGAACCAATCTAAGTAAATATTTTGAAAAACGGATAATGTCTATCTTGAATTTCTTGAAGTAGCAAACAGGTTAGATCGTTAGCATAATACGACTCCTATAGTGAAGATAATTTCACTTTACATGTGCAAACATAATTTATCCGTTAAAAAAATGGAAACTAAATGGAAGTGAAAAAGATATCGTGAAATAAGTGTACAAATGCCTACGGGTTTAAAAAAATCAACAAGTATAAGAAACCAAGGCATGGGTCTTTAGAAAGTAACATTGGATTTTAGAAAGTACACTTGAAGTGAAGATATCTCTTCCTCCCTTAAGCCAATGTGTTCTACAACCTTCAATCATCATGATCACAATCCTTTTATCATCAACAAGTACTGATTGAAGACTAGAAGACCGAAGACATATCAAGGAATTGATATCGCACTTTAGAAATTGCTTTTCAGTAAAATGTTGCACTCTACTGGAAAAGGAAAGAAAATTTGAAATTCAAATTTGAAGTCAAAATCAGTTGTAGATTGGCATGTCATCTCTTTTATCAACTTGGTCAACCACTTTAAGCTTTGAGAAGGAAGCGACGAAAACCTCATTCAAAAAGTAAAAAGTAGATTGTGAAGGTAGTTCAAAACCACCGTTTCACAATGGCTCCCAATAGTTCTAGACAAGATGGGCTACTCCTCTAGACTACTTTTCCAAGACATAAACAGATGATCAACACTTGTCACTTGGACAACAGATCAAGGGCAATGGTCATAAAGTCAAACCATCTATAAATATAGATGCTGAGCTTTCCAAAGAGAGATCTTGACATCGTACAAGAGCTAAATAGTTACAAAATTTTCTCATCATCTTTTCTGTGAAGTTCATTACTTTTTTCTAATTAGTTTCCTTGTTCGTAAAAATCTTCTTTCTACATTCTTAATAGATAACACTTTCTTCCAAGGAAGAATCACTAGAAGAAGTCATTCAACTTTTTCCCAAATCTATTATTGTATATTTTACAGAACTTGATATAGGTTAGTTTGTGTGGCAAATCCAAACACAAACCCTTGTAACCTCTATCCAGGAGTGATCGATGTGAGATAGCTTGAAAAGGCTAAGGCAAAACTAATTGCAACGCAACAATAAGGTATTCTTGCTGGTTACAGTTAGCTTGGAGAGGCAAGTGAAGACTATTCGGTTTAGCTTAAAGAGGCTGGTTAAAGACTACTCAGGTTAGCTTGGAGAGGCTAGAGAGACTACTCAGTTTTAGCTTGGAGAGGCTGCTAACTAACTACTTAGGTTATGACAATAGAGGTTGCTATTGGTCACTGAAGAGCTTGCAAAGGCTACTTGCAAAAACTATCCAACTTTCTTGGTTTGAGAAAGGTTTTACATTGGAACTCAAGGTTGTTGAGAACGGTTATAGGAGGGTGGGCCAAACCAGGACAAACAATATTTTCTTATCCCTTTTCTACTTCATATTCTTTGCTTTGTGCATTTTAATTTGTGTTTACCATATAACCTTTTTATATGCTTATTTGTCATATTCATAGTAGTTCAGTAGGTTTTTGAAGCAACTAATGTTATTTCCACTACACTTCAAGCTTAACTCTTGATAGTAATTTTTTGAAGCTTTCAGAAATTAGAGGAAAGAAGAACGATTCAACCCCTTTTTGTGTGCACTTTTCACCTATAAGAGTATCCCAAGAAAATTTATTCATTAGATTTAGAATCAAACTTTGCGAGTTTATCCTTAGTGTTAAGAATAAAACAAGATGAATCAAATATATGGAAATAAGATATGTTGGGTTTTCTACCCCCATAGCTCATAAGGAATTTTCTTGAGAATTATGCTTAGAAAGTTTCTATTTTGAATATAGCAAGAGGTATTTATAGCCTCTATCCAAAAACCTTTTGATAAACCACTTTATAAAAGCATAGTTTTGGCCATCTCTTGTAAGCTTATGTTTTTCTTTCAGCAACCCCATTTTGTAGATGAGTTTTAGGTGTAGAGAACTCATAAGAGATGTCATGTTTTTCACAAAACTCTTCAAAAACATGATTTTCAAATTGTCCTCCATGATCTGATCTTATAGAGGTAATTTGAGAATCTTTTTCATTATAGACCGTTTTGCAAAAACCTTGAATCTTTTAACCACCTTATCCTTAGAAGCTAGGAAGATAACCTATGTAAATCTAGAGAAATCATCCACTATGACAAGGAAATACTTTTTCCCAGGAAGACTTAGTCTTGGTTGGTCCAAGAGATCCATATGTAAAAGCTCAAGTGGCTTAGTTATTGAAACCACATATTTTTTGTGAAGAGAAGTTTGGTCCGCTGATTTTTCTCCTAGAAATCACAAGTTGAATCCTTGTCAAATCTAATCTTTAGCTTATTTAGCAGACCTTTAACAAGCTCTTTGTGAGATAGCTTAGAAATAAGCTTCATACGAGCATGTCCAAGCTTCTTATGCCATAGCCACTTATGTCCAACCCTTCAGAAAGCGTTAATACAAAATATTTTGAGTGATAACACAACCAATTGAGAGAAAATATTTTGAAGAACGACTAATGTTTCACTTGAGTTTCTTGATGAAGCAAACATGTTCTTTCATTTGCATAACACGTTTATTGAAGTGAAAATAATTTCATTTTACATGTGCAAACATGATTTATCTTGTTTAAAAAGATAGGAACTAAATGGAAGTGAAAATTATATCATGAAATAAATGTATACATGCTTAACGGATTGAAGAAAATCATCGTGTACAAGAAACCGAGGCTTGGATCTTCAAAAGTAGAACAAAACTTCAGAAAGTACACTTTAAGTGAAGACTTCAAACTAACTCTAAGGCAAATGTGTTCTACAATATTCAATCATCATGATCGCAATCATATCATCATCAAGAAGCTTTAATTGAAGTCTAGAAGATCGAAGATATATCAAGGAACTAATAATGCACATCAGAAAGTTCATTTCACAATGAAACAGTGCACTTTACAAGAAAGAGGGAAATTTGAATTTTAAATTTAAAGTCCAACCCAGTTGTAGACTAGCGTGTCATCTCTTCTGCCAACTTGGTCAACTACCTCAGCTTATAGAAGGAAGAGTTTAGAACTCGTTTAAAAAGTAAAAAATACTTTTTGAAGGTGACGTCAGAAACCTTTATCTCACAACGGCTATGAGAATAGCTTCTGAGAGACAACGAGCTACTTCTCTAGATTGCTTTTCTAAGACACAAATAGATGATCAACACATGTCACTTGGACAACTGATCGAGGCAGGCCATCTATAAATAGAGATGTTGTGCTTACAAAGTAAAAGATCTAGACGTTGCATAAGTGTTGAAACGCTAAAAAAATTTCTCCTAATCTTATAAAGTTCATTACATCTTGTAATCAATTTCTTTATCTGGAAAAATCTTCTTTCTACATTCTTAGTAGGTTTTACATTCTTCTTAGGAAGAATCTTAGAAAGAAGTAATTCAAGTTTTTCCCATATCTATTATTGTACATCTTACGAAACTTCAGTGTAGGTTAGTTTGAGTGACAAACATAAACGCAAACCTTTGTATCCTCAATCCAGGAGCGATCGGTGTCAGTTAGCTTGGAGGGTTAGTCAAAGACTACTTACAACACAATGGTAAAAGTGAACTAGTGGTGACGGTTTAGCTTGGAGAGACTGGTTAAGAGACTACTCAGGTTGTGATAGCAAAGTGTACTTGCTAGTCATTGGTTTAGCTTGGAAAGGCTAGTCAAAGACTACTTGGTTTGTGACAATAGAGTTTGCTACTGGTCACATGTAAGAGCTTGGAAAGGCTACTGCAAAAACTATCCAACTTTTCGGGTTGAGAAAGGTTTTTAGTGGAACTTAACAGTCATTGAGAACCTGGATGTAGGTAGGTTGGCCAAACCAGGATAAAAATATCTGGACAATTACTTCTTCTCCCTAACTCTTTTATAATCACTGTTTTGTATGCATCAAATTGTGTTTTCTAAATATCCATCATTTACACGTTTTTATCATATTTGTTGAATTTCAGAAAGTAGCTTTCTGAAATAACTAATGCTGTTTTGTTGCACTTCAAGCTCATAGCTTGATAGTATATTGTTTTAAGTTTTTCAGAAGCTAAGAAGGAAAGAAAAAGCAAAGCACGATTCAACCCCCTTTTTCGTGCGCTTTCTACTTACAAGTTTTTCTAGGACGTTTCCTAACCTATCTAGTTTCTCCCACATGAAACACTTGTCAGGAGTGACCCTTTTATAAAGAAGTACAAGAAACTTTGTTCTGGACTTTTGTAGATGAGATTGATTTTCCTCTCTCATCCGTCTCACTTTCATACCCCAATTCAGTTTTGAAAATAAGGCCTTTAACCACCAAGCATCTAATCAAAATTCTTAGAGCCATTTACCATTTTCTCCAAATCAAATTTGAGAAGTTTTTAAGTCCTCTAGTTCAAAAATTACTTTTTGAGCCTTTTGTTCTTTTCTTGTGACTTCAACTTTTAAGGTTTTGAGCTTTACGTTTAAAAACTTGTTTTCTCCATTTATTCCTTCCATCTTAAACTTTAGATTCTTAACATTGACTTGGCATTTTCAGCTCAAGAACCACTTTTTAATGGTTCTTTTTGAAGTTAAGATAATGAGATGAGAGAGTTTGAAAATTTTCGAGCAACTTATCATATAAGGCAAGCAATTCATCATAAGAGAGATCAGGTTCAGATGTTTTTACCTCAGGTTCTCCTTCTAAAGCATAGTTTGCCATAGCAGCATAGGTTTGCAATATCTTCCAGCTCATCTTGGCTTTTTGAACCGTCTTTCTCCTCTTCTAACTTGCTTCAGGTAGCTAGCATTCCCTTTTTCTTTGAAAGAAACTTCTTTTGTGGACCTTTGAGCTTGGACAGCCAGTTTTGAAGTGTCCCTTCTCTCCACAATTACAGCAAGTAACGCTTTCCAGCTTTCCCTTGCCTTTCCTGCCCTTCTAAGGTTGATGTATCTTCTCTTCTTTCTCTTCTCCAAGCCTTGTACATCTTTTTCATAAGCATGTAGATCTCATCTCTATCCTCTTCTTTGGACTCTTTATTAGATTCTTCTATGCCATCAGAGGTTTTAGCAACTTTCTTTGCTTTACCCTTATTCCGTTTCTGATATGATGACTTCAGGGCCATGGACTTGCTCTTCTTTATGGATTCACCATGAACTTTGGAGAGCATCATCTCATGGGTTTTGAGTGACCCAATGAGTGCGTCCAAGCCAAAAGTTTGAAGGTCTTTGGCTTTTGTGATGGCTGGAACCTTGGGCAGCCATTTAGCAAGGAGGCTTCTTAGAATTTTTCTAACCATTTCAAAGTTGGAATATCTTTTGCTCAGTCCCTTCAGCTTGTTTAAAATGTGCATGAACCTTGTGGTCATGTCATCAATATTTCTTACTCAGTCATTTTAAACATTTCGTATTGATGGACCAACATATGAATCTTTGTATCCTTGACTTGATCAATACCTTTATGTAACATGTTAAGTCTATCCAGAATTCCTTGGCCATGTCACAAGCACTAATTTTATCGTATTCAACTTTGCTTTGTGCACACGTAAGTATGACTTAGCTTTGGAGTTCAACTAAACTCTAGCTTTATGTTGCTCTGTCCACCTCCTCCTAGGGACTTCTCTGAGGTTGACGTGCATCATCAATTCCAGGAACTTCTTCCAGGAGAACGGAGTCTTTTTTTTTTGTATGATCTCCCATAAGTCAAGACTTGTGTATTTAATGAACAACACCATTCTATCTCTCCAGGATGCATAATCTCTATCATCAAAGAATAATGGTCTGTTTATAGAGTGTCATTTGCTATGTGAATGTTTGTGTTATTTATCCTTGGATCTTTGTCCTCTGGAGTGGTTAGATTGCTCAACCCCTTAGAAACCTAGCTCTAATAACAATTATAGGTAGAAAAGTGCATGAGAATGGGAGAATCATACTTTCCTTTTTGTTTCCTTTCATTTCTGAAAACTAAGACAAATACTATCAAGTGTATACATGAAGTGTAGTGAAAATAGCATTAGTACAAGTCAAAAAATGTAACACTTAATAATTAACCGAATACACCTAGGTTGTATTGATTAATTATTAGACTTTACTCTTTGCTTCAGTCTTTCATCATACTTTGAAAATACTTAGTGAAATTACGAGCCATTTTTTTTTAAAACATAATTGAAAACGTGAGCCTAATATTGCTTAGGTTTTGTTAGACGAATCAAAATCTCAAAATTTGTAAACTACAAGAAAGGGCAAAACGGTCATTTTACTTAAAAATTGCCCGAGACCACCCGAGCTTAACCAATGGACAATCATAACTTAAAAACATGTTTTAAAACATTTTAGTGAGGTTTGGGCTTAGCGGCACGCAATTTGAGTTAAAACGGCAATGGCGTTTTGGTCATTTCGCGTCTCCAGCTCAAAATTAGGATTCTTCTCCTCTATTAACACACATAACACAAACAATCCCTTATTATCATCAAAACATCCCCTTGAGGATGGGTGGGGCACAATTCCATTTTCTAGAAAATAACCTCAGGGGCATTTTGGTCATTTTACACGTAGAGTAAATTTGGATTTGCAACTTTCACACGAATTGCTCCTAACCTTTCTTCTAACGTTATATTCCTTTATTTGAGGATTGTTTGGTCTCAAATTTTATGTGAGAATTACCTAGAGTAATTCGGTTTCTAATAAAAAATTGAGCGTTACAAAAAACAACTTTCTAATTATAACATAGTTGTAAAAACATGCAAAAAAGGTTTTCTAGAAAACATGATGAATATAAAAGGCACAAGAGCATAAAAGAGAGTTAGGAAGAAGAAGATACTGCAGAGAGGTTTTTATACTAGTTTGGCTAACCTGCCTACATCAAATTCTCAACCACCGTTGAGTTCCACTAAAACTTTTCTTAACCCAAGAAAGTTAGATAGCCTTTGTAGTAGCCTTCTCAAGCTTGAACCTGAACCAATAGGTCACTTTATTGTCACACCTAAGTAGTCTTTGACCAACTTCTCCAAGCTAACTTTGTGATTAGTAGCTCACTCACCTCTCACCTTACAAGTAGTTTTTGCTTAGCCTCTTCAAGCTAACTCACAATGATCACTACCGGATTAAGATACAAAGGTTTGTGTTTAGGTTGAAACATTCAAACTAACCAACACTCAAGTTTTCGTATGATAAACACTAACAGATCCAGAAAACTTGAATAACTTTTTTCTATCTATTCTTCCTAAGAAGAACGTATAATCTACTAAGAACATAGAAAGAAGATTTTTACAAGGAAGAAACGAATTACAAGCAGTAATAACTTTACAAAAGGCGAGGGGAAATTTTCTCAATGTTTCAGGATTATTCCGTGTCAAGATTTCTTGCTTTGTAAGCACAACATCTCCCTTTATACTTGATCTTGCATTTATGACCATTGCCCTTGATCCGTTTTTCTAGTGACACGTGTTTATCTTCCTTTTGTGTCTTGGAAATGCAGTCTAGAGGAGTAGCTCATTGTTAGAAGTTCTGCAGGTTCGTTATGTAATAGAGGTTTCTTAGTCCACCTTCAAAAACTACTTTTTACTTTTTGAATGAGGTTTCTAAGTTTTTCTTCTAGAAGCTTGGGACTGTCCAAGTTGGCAGAAGAGATGTCACATCAGCCCTTAACTAGGTTTGACTTTAAATTTGAATTTCAAAATTCCTTCCTTTCTTGTAAAGTACACCGTTTACAGCGAACGTGCTTTTAAAAGTGCCTTCACAATTTCTTGACTTTTCTTCAATCTTCTATTCTTCAATCAGAGCTTGTTGTTGGTGATATGATTACAATCATGATGACTGAATAATAGTACACACTGTGTAGAGTTGCATTGAAATCTTCACTTGAATTGCACTTTCTAAAGTCACGTACTACTTTTTGAAGATTCTGAGCCTTGATTTCTTATACTTGAGAGTTTTCTTTAATCCGTTGAGCATATATACATTCAATTCACAATATATTTTTCACTTTCACTAAGTTTCAATCTCTTCAAATGAGATTAAACATATTTGCACATGTCATTGTGAAAATATTCTTGTTTTAAGAAACATGTATGCTAACATAAAAACACCTCTTCGTTGCTTCAAGAAACTCAAGGAAACGATTAAACTTTCTTCAAAATATTTTAAATTGGTAATCTTATCACTTAAAACATTTAGCATTGTAGTTTTTTGAAAGGTTTTGGAGCTAACACCTATTTCCTATTCCCCATGAGAATTTGAATCCATTCATGGGTATTAAAAAAATTCCAAAAAAGAAAAGTTTTTAAAATACTTTGAAATTCAAAGCATAAATATCCTTAATAAAAAATATTACTAATGTAATATAATCCAAAATAAAAATAAAAATATATACATAATGCAAATCCAATAAACATAATTGATAAAAATTGAAGTAGGCATTTAACTAATTTATATAAATTTTGCATTGATGGGTCTTCATGGGCGGTGACCTCATTCCGCGTCCGTCCTTTGTAACAAATGGGGACTTTGCTCCGTCTCCATGAAGACTAAACCTATCATCAATATTCCCATCCCCAAGCAAGAATCCCACTAACATATTCAGGAGATTTTTTTTCATCCCTACCCATTTACATATTTTTAGTAAGTTAAAATATTTAATTTATACAAATATATTTTCTAATTAACAAAAAATAATAAATAAATTTAATTTATGTGATTTCAATTGTACCTTATTTTCTTGTACATCATTTTAATAAATTAAAATATCAATTTTAAAATATATGTTATTATTAATGTGTTATAATTAGTAAAAAGAATCATAAATAATCTTAATTTATGTAGTTTTTTAACATCACATAAGGATTGTAGTTTTAATTCATTATCAACTTAAAAAACATATTACAATAGCTAGCTTTTTATAAAATTATATAATACTTACACATATTCAATAAAATTATCATTAATTATAATTTTTTTTGCAATAACATAGTGTGTGTTCAAACTATTTTCCAAAATAGTTTTTGAGTTTAAAAAATAAAAAACTAAAAGAAGTTGTTTGGCAACTTGTTTTGCAAAAGTTAGTTTTAAAAATTAAAAAACAAAACTCAGTTTTAAAACTGAAAATCAAAAACAGATTAACATGTTTGTCAGTTTTCTTGTTTTAGAATGGATGGAAAACATGGCGGCATAATTGTAAATAAGTTGAGTTACTATTCTTTGATTCTTGTTGGAGGTTTCTGTATTTTATTTTGTTGGACTTCTTTTCACCATACAACCCATTCCTTCATTCACACCTTCAACTAAAGCAGCATAATAGAAAGTTGCTCCTCATTAGCCAGTGAACGTGAGCCTCCATGACCTAGGCCCGCAGCCATGCGACTCACCTGACCTGCTCCCCAAATCCATCGAGCCACGCGACCAACTCCGCCTCCGCCTTCACACATGACCCAGGAGCAGTGAGTCCATCCCTCTCATTCTTTTTCTCGCTTCTCTCTTGAATGTTTGAATATACCAAAACATTTCTCATTATTGTGGTTGTTGCTGCGTGTTGATCTTTGTTTTTATGATTAAGTGGGGTTTTGATATTTATTCATGGAAATGTTGTCCCTTATTGATCTGAATGTATAAAGTGAAGGGGCCATCCAAAGTTTGACATATGAAGCCAAAAACAAGAAATAAAAAAGCAACATGAGCAAGCTTTGCGAGTAGTTGTTTTGCTTTGCTTAGAGATGAGATAATAATAATAATAACAAATAGATTGATGAACCACAAATTTTTTAGAGATCACTTACAATTTTTTATTTCCCTATTTTGTAACACCCTTTTACCTATCATGTGTTACTCGAGTGTCAACATAATAATTAGAAGAGTATCACTTCCTTTCTATAATACATACTAGTCGAGAGCCAACATGATAAGGTAAATTAAACTCATAGGTTACAAAAGAAAATAAAATGTATATATAAAAGTACTTCATACACAACTTGTACTTATACACATCACATTGTAAGTTAAGTCATTTCACTTCCAATACTACTCAGATCAATCAAAAGACATATGCATCACCTAAACCTAGTCTGCTCAAACATTAAGGTCCAACAAAATCGTATATATATACAAACAGACCTAAAAACATCTAACAATAAATCAAAAGTCCTAGCACTACGCTACTACTATATGCAAGTCAAAAGTCTCTAAAGATCTCATGTTCTCCTAAGGAAAGGCGTTGGCCATCGGATGATGGTCTCGCCTTAGCGCCTACATTAGGACCTCCAAGTCTTGAGGATGACGATCTAGGAGGGTGCATCTATCCGACCATAATACCTCTAGGGAAGTCCCTATTTTTGCCTTCCCCTTTTAACCAACATAGTCTTGTCTCATTTTCCCCTTATGTTAGGATATGCGCAATTGAATTTCTTACTTGCTCTTTTGTCACACATACTTAATCATCATCATTCAATTTTTCTCAAGGCATGCCCAAGTCACATATAAATGTTCATTCACAATGAATTTTTCATCGATTCCTTATAAATGAATCTCTAAATAATATAGCATGCATTGAGACTTCCCATACTTGTGGCAAAAGTCATTTTATTTCCATTCCAAGAATTTAGTTCATTTCCTACACATTAATAGAATTTTAAATCAAGTAGCAAGATTTATTTCATATATCAAACAATAGATTATATGTCCAAACAAATTCCCCATAACACCTCAATGTGTCCACAAGGTTCCATAAAAATTTCAGAGCAAAAATAGTTCTCTAACTATGTTAACAAAATTAGACAAATTCGGTGCTAAAACCACTTAATCTCAGCTAGAACCTAAAATTCATAATTTTTAACCCTAACAAATGATTGAATCAATTCAAAAGAAAAATCGCAGTTACACTTCAAGATGTTATCAACACTTTGTAAAAATTTCAAATGGAAAATTCAATCATTTGTTATAGTAGCAAAATTAGATAAATTCAAAAGCTTAGAAGTTCAATAATCCAGGGAGCATGGATACCATTTCGGTTCTTGATTTTTTTAAGCATTAGAAGTAAAAAACAGAACTCAAGAAAATTTGTAGAACTAGCCTAGGATATTAGCTTCAACATATATTTTAAATAGCTCATGAAGATACCCACAATTCCCTTAGAAAATTCGTGATCAGTGGTTGCCTATACAAAAATCGAAAATCTAGCAGCTATTCAAAATCTCTTCTCACAAAAATGAATTTTCCACAATAACAAACTAACCCACCAAAGCAAATACATTTATTTATATGTGTAATCATACAATAGAACTAGAAAATATCAATTTTAAACCATCAAAATCTGCAAGAAATAGAATTTCATTAAACAAGACAACAAACCCTACTTTGCAAATCTTTAGAGCTTTATACTTCAAAGGTGTTCCAAGGGATTTTCTCTTCACTTTAAGGACTCCAAATCAAACCCCACACCTCCCTTAGGCAGTGAGGAAGGGATATATCAAAGTGAAGATTGGTGGAGAATTGAAACTTTAATCGGTTAGAATTGTAGGTGTTGAGGTGTAGATTAAGTTTAGTGAAGGAAGTTAGTAGTTTTAACAATTCTAGGCTATTTTTTTGGCATTTGAAATAAAGTTTGGAGCTCATGGACATGGAACTTGTTGGTTTCTCCTTGCCGCTACTTGGCTGAGAATGTCTCTTGGCTTCTTGGAGAAGATTAGTTGTATTTATCTTATACAATGTTGGAATATTATATAATATGAATAGATAATCATTAATCTAGGAAGAAATGGGTGGCTAGGATTCAATCTTGTAATCAAAGATTGAATCTTAGCCATTCATTCTATATAAGTTGATAATCTTTTCATTTTGTAGAGATTAAATTAGTTTTTCAGTGTTAGAAATCGCATATTGAAATTTCACGAACGGCTAAATCATTAGCGGTAATCAAACATTGCCCAAAAATTAATTCTAGCTACAAAATTTTCATTTCTAACTATTTCTAACCTTATCCCTATGTTTTCGTAGTTTCTACATCTCCTGTTCAAATTTAGGGTTTCGACTGTCTCAATGGGCCCATCTGGCCTGCAAAACCCTATTGACTATTTTTTTTGTTTATTCATAGAGTTGTTCTCATCATTAATATGTCTGCGAGCATTTAAGATTTTCATTAATAAAGTCCCAATTAATTTCAAATAAACTTAGGGTGTTACATGTTTAGTTTGGATCACTCCTGTTTGTAGGGTGTTCTCTTTTGCTGCTTTTGTTATCAGTTTCGGTAATATATTGATAAACCATTGAAAAAATACCTTGTCCTACTTGGTTTTTTCTTTATTTTATGTTCTTGTTAGACTAGATGTAAAATTTTCATTTTAACTATAGGGCGACTTTTCAGTTATGCTCCCCTTAATATCTTTTTATTTTTATATCCTTTTTGGCTGATTACAAATTTGTAATCACCATTGTAGATGAAAAATGAGAAAAAGAGTCTTCAATTTGGCCCTTGTCATTTGTCAAAATCTTTATAGACATTATGGTTGATGAGATTAACAAGGGGAATGAGGAATAACGTATTTTCACCTAAGGTGTGGCAAACGATGTTGCATACTCTTAACCAAAGAATTGGGTGTGAATATGACATGAAACAAACTAAGCAGAAATTTAATAGGTTGAGGTAACAACATGGAATATTTTCTCACTTGCTGCAACAAACTATTTGGATGGGAAGCTAAAACTAATATTGTCACTACTACAAGAGAAGTTTGGTCAACCTACATTTGGGTATACAATATATAGAAGTTAGCATGTTTCATATTTATACATATTTAGATTTAGCATATATAATTTTTTTAATTTCCTTATAGGCATTATCCCAATGTTGCACCATTTAAGAAGAAAGGTTTGGATAATTACAAACTATTAGGAGTGATTTTCAATAAAAGTAGTGCAATAAGGGTGCTTCATCACTTATCTATAAGATCCACCCAACACAGATGATGAAATTGAGCTTGACAATAAATTTTTGCATGACAAGGTTCATGTGAATCTAGATGATGATGATGAGGAAGATGGCCTAGAAATAGAGTAGAGTTACTCATAGTGGTAAAAGAATAATTAAAGTTCATAAACGCAACTCAAAGAGAAAGAGAGTGGGACCATTCATGTGGAAGATGTGTAACACCCGAAATTTTTTTAAATTTTTTTTTAGCTTTATTAATTAAAATCATGAATTTAATAGAATTAGTCATAATGAGAATGATTAAAAAAATTATGAATAATGACCATGCATGCCATGTAGGCCGTTGAGATGACCTCAACCCCCAAAATTGGGATTTGGAGATGCCCAAGACTGAGAAAATATAGGATTCAGATTATGAAGGGTTAGAAATGAAAATTTTAGAGCCGAAATTTTATTTTGGGCAATATCTATTTTCCTGTATGGTACCCGTTAGTAAAATTTTGGTGTACAATTTCTTACACTATGGGACTTGCAATATAAGTTGGACACTATAATAGACAAGTGTGTGGCTTAGGAAAAACCACACCATTGCCTTTTACACTAGCCAATAGGAGTCTTACAAAATTTCACATAATTATCTCTAAGGAAAATAATTTTATAATGAAAATTAAGGTATATGTTATCAAAAAATACCCAAAATCAAAATCTTACCATTTTCTCCATCAACAATTTCAGCTAGCAACTTCCCTTTATAGCCATCTTCATCTTCTCCCTCTAAAAACACAAGAATCCTAGTTAGAAATCTCAAATTTCACTCAAAAACCCCATAACCATAGCATGAACTATCACTTACCTCTTGTAATTCCTAAATCAAACACTTATAAAGAACCCTCACCTTACCTCACCAACAATTGTGGCTGTTGTTCTTGCTATCTAAGAAGAGGATTTGTGTGGGTTAAATCAAAGATTGGGTGGAGCACTCTTGAAGGGAAGCCAAGAACAAGAGTTAGAGTGCCCAAAGCCAAGTAGGGTTTTCTATAACCTCTTTTCCTTCAAATTGATTCTGAAATTTATTTGAATGATTTGGCTTGAGATTTTCAGTTTTATTGAATGTTTAGGCATAGACATTAATGTATTTAATTTGGTGGAGTGTTTGGATGCTGGTAGAAAACTTTTTTTCTCAAAGTTGTGTGTTGTGTTGCTTAAAACTTGGATTTCAAGCAAGTAGGTCAAATTTCATGATTTTTCTGACATAGTTGGAGATGTCATTTTGAGATAAAATTGTTATGTTATGAAGCTAACATATGAAAGTGTTTCCAGAAATTTTCTTGAGTCATTTTAAACATTTTTCCTATTTTTTTAAAAATTGAAAATGAAAGGGTTAGGGTTTTTGCCAAGCCAGCCAAGTTTGTAGTACTGATTTTGTCTAATTTTGTTATCATATCAAATTATTGAATTTTGAGCTGAAATTTTTACATCACGTTGAGGGCATCTTAAAGTTCAAACCTAAATTTTTGTATGATTTTATCTATTCATCTAATAAGGTAGAAAAATTGACACTTCTGGCTATTGGTTGAGACTTGTGTAGTTTCTGACCTTCAAAATTGTGGAATTTTGTTAATATATCTAGAGATCTTATTATGCTTTGAAATGTTTATAGGGTCTCATTGATATATTGAATTATCTCTAAAAATAGTTTTGCTTTGTTTTAATCATGTTTATTAATTTAACGATAATTTTCTTTAGAGTTGAAATTCTGCAGCATGTTAAACTAGCTGAATTGATGATGAAATGATTATGACTTGATCCCATTTATGCTATATGAATTTAATGATGATGTTACACATACATAAATGTGAATGCTTATAATAAATGGTCCTATATGAAGAGAAGATTGGAGTCTTGAGTGATATATATGCTTGAAGCATGAAGAAACTCATAAATTGATGCTAATGCATATACAATTATGATACTTGTATATATGAGTTTGATGATGATGTATGTGCTAAGTAAAGATGAGATCTCTTCGGATGTCAGGGCAGAAAAATAAGAAAGATATGAGATCCTCTAGATGTACCAAGGGCATGGAAAGATAAGAAAGATATGAGATCCCTTCGATATACTAAGTGCACAAAAAAGAGCATGATGTATATGAGATCCCCTTCAACATATCAAGGGCATGAGAAGATAGTTTCAGTAAAAGGTCACTATATTTATCATATGCATATGCATAGTTTATTAAATTATTTGTCTAGAATGAATTACTAAGATGTTGAATATTATGACATGTATATTAAGCAAGTGAATACTAAAAGGAACCCACTTCGAAAGGATGATTTTTAAACTTTAAAATGAACCTTTGATATTTGTTGTATGATCACTTTTTTTAATAAACCAAAGTGGTTGAGACGATGACGATGACGATGACATGGATTTTTATTATGCATAGAATTTTAGAATCTCACCACTATGTTGTTTGTATTCCGTGTCATCTCCAAATTTCTCAAGAGAATGATAAGGTGGCTATTACAGAAGTTCAATATTGAAGTCCCTAATCAATTCCATTTTACTCTGTGTATATATGATTATAAATAAATGAGAAGACATATGTACTATAAGGCTCATAGAGAGCTTCCTATTGTATTTGACTTATATTCAATAAATACGTTGTTTCTTTGTTATATTTTTTAGTAGAATTATGAATTAGTTATTAGACAAATCAATCGAATATGTTATAGATATTTAAGAAATGTTCGCTAATTATAAGTAACAACTCTAAGTTAATGTCATGGCTTAAGGATGATGTTATACTCGGAAGGTGTTACAAGATGCACTTCAAGCATTCATTAAGTCATCTAAGTTGAAAGAGAAACTATTGTTGAGGCATCTAAGAAGAAAGCCGAAGCTTCAATGGGTAGAGTGAAGAGGTATAGGGCAAAGAATGAAGAAGCCACCAAGTTCTACAATTGCATCAATGAGTACACTATGGCTAGATGTGTAACAGAGCTTAATAAGATGGATGATGTCTTATATGACTCTTATATGAAGGCGGTGGAAAAATTCAAAGATGCTGATTAGAGAAGCATTTTTAAATATGATTGGGATAGGAGAAAAGCATGGTTGAACAAACTTGAGTGACTACTTTTATGTATATATATTTGTGTTGATGATACTTATTATGTATGTGTTTTTCAAATTTATGTGGTTGGTTTGTATTGACATATATAATATGTAATGGTTAATATTAGTACTTATTAAAATTCATGTTATGCTTAATGTTAGGTTCAATTGTGATGGAAATAGATAGTCATCCTTCAGGCAATTAAAGTATCTCAGATACTTTGAAAGATCTTAATCCTCATCTAACTCTAATGATGATGAATCTAAATTTGCTGAATTACTATTGCTAAATTTGATTGCTAATTATGAGTGCCAATTTTATAATAAAATTCCTATTAGAATGTCGACACTAAGTGGTCAAGAATTTGTTAGTGAGCTTTAGAAGGAATCTATAATAGTTTGCTATGAATTATTGCATATGGAAAAGCATGTTATGTTGATTTGTGTGAAGAATTGAGAAGCAAAAATTATTTATAAGACTCAAGAGGTGTGTTTTAGAAGAACAAGTAGCAATGTTTTTATTCATTATAGGACATAATGTGCGTCATAGAGAGTAGCAGAGATCGATTTCAACATTCTACCTAAACTATTTCTCACTATTTCAAGAATATTTTAAGAGCAATTTGTCGCTTAGGAAAAGAAATCATAAAGCAAGAGTCCACATAATTGCCTAAGCATATCCAAAATATTCTCCATGGTTCAAGGTTAGTCCTTTTTCTTTTGTCACATATGATGCTTGGTGTTATTTTCTTTTGTCAAATTAAGATATTATGATAAATTTATATGTTTGTATTAGAATTGTATTGGCTGATTGATGGAACACACATAAGTGCATGGGCTCCAGCCAATAAGCAAACATCATGTAAACGTAGAAAGACAACCATCACACAAAATGTTATATGTATATGTGACTTCAATATGCTATTCACATATATATATTTTGGTTGGGAAGGTAGTGCTCATAATTCAAAAGTTTTTTTGGATGCTCTTACTAATCAAAATGCCAATTTTCCTTGGCCCTCTGAAGGTGATATATTTTTATTTGATACCACAATTTTCAATGTGTTAAATTACTCTTTACTAATTATTATCTAATCATGTTGTCGGATTCATGTTAATACTCATTCATTGCTTTAGGTTCATATTATCTTGTGGATTCTAGGTATCCGTGTATGAAGGCTTTCTCCCACCATATAGAGGTGAAAGATATCATGCACCAGAGTTTTATGGATGAGGTTGGCACACTAGAACTGGTAAGGAATTATTTAATTTTAGACACTCCTCTTTAAGAATGAAAATTGAGAGATGTTTTAGAGTCTTGAAAGTAGGATTTTCCATTTTGAGGCGAATGTCACCATATAAGCCTTCTAGCAACGCCTTATTGTCATAGTATATTGTGTAATTCATAACTACGTGCGTATGTGGGGAATGTGGACAGAATTGTTTAGAGAATGGGAGGATAAGGATTCATCTATCATTGAAGATATGAATGACAATGTAAATTTAGATGTGAATTCCAATAGGGACAACAAACAAGATTGACAATGAAGCTGCAAGGGAAATTGCAAGATATTGTGACCAAATTACAAATTGGATGTGGCTACAAGAAAATCATGCATAGCTTATAAAATGGATTTATAAATGCAGATTGACACCAAATTGTATTAAGACTATTTTTAAAATAGGAAGTTGTATTAAGACTTTATTTATTAAATATGTATGAAAAATATTATCTATAAAACATAATAGTCAAAAGTTGTCATTTGTAGTAATGCAATTTGCTAAACAGGTGTTTGTTTTATTAATTTTAAAAGTTATTTTTTAAAAAAATTATCCAAATAGGTTTCTGATTTTCACCATTATAAAAATGTTTTTGAAGTAAATTACCAAACAGGTTCTTTTGTTTTTTATTTTTAAAAATGAATTTAAACTTGTTTTCTAAAATAGTTTTAAAAAATTTAAGAACAAAAACACTTCCAAACAAGCCCATCATTATGATAGTTTTGTTATCATTAGTTAATACAATAATAATTATACAAAAAAATTTTTGATGATATAATAATATGTTCAATTATCATTTTATTTATATCATTTGTTATTATTTTCATGTTGAATAATTTTGATTAATATATTTTGCAGAGATTTTTGTTGTGTTAATGGAAGTGAGATATGAAGATATAATTGAAAAAAATTAATTAATAATTAGAAGATATGTTAAATTCAAAAACTTACTTTAAATAATAAGATTATGAAAATGGTAGGCATAATTTTTATATGAATGACACATGAAAAACTTTACAAATAATGAGTTTTAAATATTAGTATTATAATAGATTGTAGGCTAAGCTTGTAATGGTGTTGGTTTTTGGCCGTCTTTAGGCTATTGCATTCAATTATTAATGAATGGGTTTCTATTGACCACAAAAAAAAAAGAAAAGGAAAATCGTATATTATTTTATTAAAAAATTCAAGCATTTTTTTAAATACGCATGACTTTGTCAAGTTTGACTAAACTATTTTTTTCTCATCAAAATTGATCGAGTTAGACCACTTCAAAGATTTCCAAGCATGGCCAATCTTTTGCACAACTCGAACAAGGAGTAATGATACTTGAACACCACACCATCTAAAAAAGAAAAAGACAAAAACGGTGGTCTCAATATAAAAATGTCTCTTCTCTCTCTCTCTTAGCTTCCACTCTCTTTCTCTCTTAGCTTCCACTCTTTTCTCTCAGCTCACATAGAAGAAGATTAACAACAATAAATATACATTTGTTTCCATTTTTCTGCAACAATCTTGTTTATAAGGTATGTGGGTTTCTCATTTTCACTGCTTGCCTCTCTTTCGATGTGTCTGATGTTTGTGTTCATGAGTTTCTTATTTATTTGTACGTTCAAGCTAAGTATGATTGTTGAACAAATGAATGGTTTATTATTTAATAAACCTGTAGAATGATTATAAAACTCACAAAGTGATGCTAAAAATGGTTTAAAATTTTTTTGCACTATGTTTACAAATTTTAAGGACGAGTTTATAAGTCTTGTAAACAAAGTGCAAATAATTTGTAAAACTTAGCATTGCTTGAAACATGTAAACCAAGTGTAAAAAATTTGTGAACCAAGGGAATTAAACCTTGCTTAAGACTAAGTGTTCTTACGCAAACTTGTAAACCAAGTTTCTTGCACAAAGTGTTTCCTCAAAGTTCTGAAGTGGCTAAATAATTGCAATTTGAGGTAAATGATGTAAACACGATCTACAATACAATGTAATTGGGAGAGGTTTTACCATTGGTTTACAAGTTTTTTGCCCTTAGTTTACAAGTTATAAGCACAAGTTTACAAGTCTTGTAAACCAAGTGCAAAAACTTATAAAACTAAGTATTGCTTAAAACTTATAAACCAAGTGCAAATTGTAAGCTCTAGAATGCTTCAGAAAGCGTTAATATAGTATGTTTTGAATGACAATAGAACCAATTTAAGGAAAATATTTTGAAGAATAGCTAATGTCTACCTTGAGTTTCTTGAAGTAGCAAACAAGTTATATCGTTAGCATAATGCAGCTCCTATAGCGAAGATAATTTCACTTTACATGTGCAAACATGATTTATCTCCTTTAAAGAGATGGAAACTAAATGGAAGTGATAATAGTATCACGAAATGAGCATACAAATGCCTAACGGGATGAAGAAATCAACAAGTACAAGAAAACAAAGCAGAGGTCTTTAGAAAGTAGCATTAGACTTCAGAAAGTACACTTAAAGTGAAGATATCTCTTCATCCCTGAAGCCAATGTGTTCTACAACCTTTAATCATCATGATTGCAATCTTTTTATCCTCAACAAGTCTGATTGAAGACCAGAAAATCAAAGACATATCAAGAAATTGATACCACACCTCAGAAAGTGCACTTTATAGTAAACGCTGACTCTACCTAAAAGGAGGGAAAATTCTGAAATTCAAATTTAAAGCCAAAACCATTTACAGATTGGCATGTCATCTCTTTTGTCAACTTGGTTAACCACTCCAGCTTCTAGAAGGAAGTGTTCAGAAACCTTATTCAAAAAGTTAAAAGTAGTTTTTCTGAAGGTAGTCTCAGAAACCACGTTTCACAACAACTTCTGAATAGCTCTGACACAAGATAAGCTACTCTTCTAGATTGCTTTTGCAAGACACAAACAGATGATCAACATGTGTCACTTGGACAACAGATCAAGGCACGGTCATAAAGGCATAACATCTATAAATATAGATGCTAAGCTTTCGAAAACAAATGTTGACGTCGCACAAGAGCTGAATCATTGTAAAATTTTCTCCTTATCTTTTCTATAAAGTTCATTACTTCTTGTAATTAGTTTCTTTATTTGTAAAAATCTTCTTTCTACATTCTTAATAGATAACGCATTTTTTCAAGGAATAATTACTAGAAAGAAGTCATTCCAATTTTTCCCAAGTCCGTTATTGTATATTTTATGGAAACTTGAGTATAAGTTAGTTTGAGTGGCAAACCCAAACACAAACCTCTTGTAACCTCGATCTAGTAGTGATGGATGAAATAGCTTGGAGCGACTAAGGCAAAACTACTTCCAATACGATAATAAGGTGTTCTTACTGGTCATTTAGCTTGGAGAGACTAATCAAAGGCTACTCAGGTTAGCTTGAGAGGCTAGTACAAGACTACTTGGGTTTTAGCTTAGAGTGGCTGGTGAATAACTACTTGGTTTGTGATAGTAGAGGTTGGTACGGGTTATAGGTAAGAGCTTGTAAAGGCTACTATAAAGACTATCCAACTTTCTCAGTTTGAGAAGGTTTTTTAGTAGAACTCAAATGTGATTGAGAACTGGATATAGGTAGATTTGGCCGAACCAGGATAAAACTTCTGTGTAGAATTCTCTTCTCCTTTATCTCTCTTTGTTTTATTGCCTTGTAACTAATATTCTATGTTTTCTAGAAAACTTGATCTTACATACCTCTTTGCTGTTCTCTTAGTTTAGAAAGATACTTTCTGAACAACATTAACATTGTTTCCTCTACACTACAAGTATATTACTTGATAGTTTTCCGCTTAAGTTTTCAGAAGAGAAAAAGCAAGAAAGGCTAAGCACCATTCAACCCTCTTCTCATGTGCTTTTCTATCTACAAGTGGCATTAGAGCTCAGGCCTCAAAGGGTTGAGCATTCAAACATCTCTGAGAACAAAGATTCTAGGAGATATGGCACAGAATATCCACATAGCAGAAGGACACTCCATAAACTAACCACCATTCTTTGATGGTAGGGACTACGCATACTGAGAGATCGTATGGAGATGTTCATAAAGTACACAAGCCTTGACTTGTGGGAGATTATACAAGAAGGAGACTATGCTCCTATGAAGAAGTTCCAAGAACTAATGTTGCACCATTAGCCTTTAGAGAAGTTCCCAGGAGTAGATGGATAAAGCAACACAAAACTAGAGTTTAGCTAAATTCTAAAGCTAAAATATCTACTCACGTATGCACTAAGAAAAGCTGAATATGAAAAAATAATTGCTTGTGACACCAAGGAGATATGGGACAGACTACACATGCTGATGAGGGAACTGATCAAGTCAAAGAAACAAAGATCAGCATGTTAGTCCATCAATACGAAATGTTTAAAATGAATGAACAAGAAAGTATTGATGACATGATTACTAGGTTCATGCATATCATAAACCAGCTAAAGGGACTTAGCAAAAGATACTTTAACTCAGCAATGGTTAGAAAGATCTGAAGAAGCCTTCTTGCTAAATGGCTACCTAAGGTCACAGCCATCATAGAAGCCAAAGACCTTCAAACTCTTGGCCTGGATGCACCCATTAGGTCTCTCAAAACTCATAAGGTAGTGTTAGAAATACATGGTGAATCCATCAGACAAGGCAAGTCCATGGCCTTGAAATCGTCTCATCATAAACAAATTAAAGCTAAGGCAGGAAGTTGCTGAAGTCTAATGATGAGACAGAAGAAGAAGATAGAGATGAGTTCTCTATGCTAGAAAGGAAGATGTCCAAAACTTGTAAAGGCAAAACGAAAGAAAAGAGACATCAACTTTAAGAAGAACAAGCAGAGCAAGGGAGCATCACTTGCTACAATTGTGGTGAAAATGGACACTTTAAACCTAAGTGTCCCAAGCTCAAGGGTTCACAAAAAGTTGCACTCCAAGAAAAAAGGAATGCTAGCTACTTGGAATGACTCTGAAGGAGAGACGGAAGGATTGGAGAGCCAGGATGAGCTGGAAGATATTGCAAATCTATACTTCATGGCTGGTTATACTTCAAAGTGAACCTGAGATAAACAACTTTGACTCTGATCTTTCCTATGATGAATTTTGTTTCTTTATGAAGAGTTGCTTGTAGATTCTCAAACTCTTTCCTCTCACTATCTCAACATGAAGAAGAAACATCGAAAGGTTATTTTAGAACTTGAAATGTCTAAGTCAGAAGCTCAGCATCTAAGGCTAGAGAGGACGAGTTACAAGGAGAAAATAAAGTTTTAAATGTTAAACTCAATGCCTTAGAAACTAAAGTCTATGAAAGAAATAAGACAACTCTGAAAATTGTTTCTGAATTAGAAAGGGCTTCAAATCTTCTCAAATCTAACCTTGAAAAAATGGTGAATGGTTAAAAAAATCTTGAACTAATGCTTGGGTCAGAGGCCATATTTTCAAAAGACCGTTAGGATATGAGGAGGAAATGAATGAGAAAGAAAAGGCAATTCAGCCAAAAAATTTAAAGAATAGAGGTTCTTGTACTTTCTATCATAAGAAGGACACCCACTGGACAAATGTTTCATGCAGAAGAAACATATCAAAAAGGTTAGGAAACCTCCTTTGCTAAAGGCTAACCTAAGATGACCCAAAATGTTATGGGTACCTAAATAAAAAATTGTGTTTGTTGTAGGTACGTATGAGAATGCATGTTGAAGTAGACAACAAATGGTACATGGACAGTGGTTCTTCTAGACATATGTCCGTGCTAAGAGGGTGGTTTAGAAACTTGAAGCTCAAAAATTCTTGATTACCAAGTTTGCTAATAGAGGTTATTCCTAGGATATAAAAGCTTAGAGTATACAACAAAAGTACTATTTGTGTTGAGGAGAATATTGATATCAAGTTTAAGGAGCTCAAGAAGGAATTTGCTAATGACTTTGAAGAACTAAATGAGAATCTGGAAAAACTAAATCTCAAGGTTTCTTTAGAAACCAAGCAGATGAAAGCCAAACCCTCAAAAGTAGACTCCAAAACGTAGACACTACAGAAAGCTTGCTCAAGACTCCAAAGCCATCAAAAAGTGACTTTTCTAAACATGAAAAAGAGCAGTCTGAGGATGAAAGTGAACTGAAGAACATCCAGGACACATAATCTACAAGGGGGTTTCTAATTAAAGGCAGTTTCAAAACAAAGTTTTCAGAGATTTTTCCAAGGGTATGAGAACTAGATCATCTCTTAGAAATATGTCGAACTGTGCTTTCATCTCCACCATTGAGCCTGAATGCATTGAAGAAGCTTTGAGTGATCAAAGTTGGCAGATGCTATGCAAGAAGAACTTGATCAGTCAAGAAAAGTAAAGTCTAGACACTCATTGAAAGATGCAAAGGAAAGACCAACATGGGATCAAAATGGGTGTTCAGGGACAAGCTTGATGAACCTAGCAAAATCATCTGGAACAAAGTAAGATTGGTTGCACAAGGTTATAATCAACAAGAGGGAATTGATTATAATGAAACCTTTGCACCAGTAGGCTGAAGCTATAAGAATGCTACTTGTTTTTGCCCTTCAAGAGATTCACTCTTTACTATATGGATGTTAAACCTGCCTTTTTAAATGGATTCTTTTCTAAGGAAGTTTATGTAAAACCTTTGGTTTTGAGAGTAAAAACCTTCCCAACCATGTCCTTAAACTTACAAAGGCACCATATGGTCTAAACAAGCTCCTCGAGCTTGGTATGAAAGACTAAGTACTTTCTTGTTAAAGAATTGATCAAAAGAGGTAATGTTGACACTACTCTTTTCACTCTTGAACAAGGTAATCACTTTCTAATAGTTCAAATGTATGTTAATGGCATCATATTTGGCACCACTGATCACTTTCTCTGTGAAAAGTTTTCAAATTAATAGAGTGAATTTAAGATGAGCATGATGGGTGAACTCAAATTCTTTCTTGGTTTGCAAATAAAATAACAAAAAGAAGGAATTTTGATCCATCAAGAGAAGTACACAAAGAAGCTTTTGAAAAAGTTCAACATGGATAAAGCCAAACCTATGAGTACCCCAATGCATCCATCTCAAACCATCGATACTAACGAGAATGGCGAAAAGGTACCAAAAAACAATTATCGAGGAATGATTGATTCACTTTTGTATTTTACAGGAAGTAGACCAGACATTCAATTAAGTGTGGAGATTTATGCTAGATTTCAATCTAACCTAAAGCAATCACACTTAAATACGGTAAAGAATCTTTAGATATCCATCTGGTACTACTAATCTTGGTCTATGGTATAAGAAAAGTACATCTTGTGAGATTGTAGGATATAGTGATGTTGACTTTGCTGGAGATAGAGTAGAAAGGAAGAGTACCAGTGGATGTTGTTGCTTTTTGGAACAAGCCTCATTACTTGGTCGTGCAAGAAGCAGAATACCATTGCTCTTTTTACTATTGAAGCTGAATATGTAGCCATTGCAAACTCCTACCCAATGCCTGGATAAGGAATCAACTAGAAGACTATCATCTTGGGTACTCCAAAATCTCTATCTTCTGTGATAATACTAGTGTTATTAATCTCACTAAGAATCCTATCCAGCACTCTAGATGCAAGCATATCGATATTAAACATCATTTCATTCGGATCATGTTCAAAAGGAGATGTTGAGTTAATATTTGGGAATACTAAGAACCAAGTGTCTAATATATTCACAAAACCATTAGCTGAAGATCGCTTTTGTGTTTAAAAAGGCGTTTGAACTTAAAAGTTTTTAAATATGCATAAGCATTCATGCACAAACATCTTTGAGATTTCCCTCTTCATTGCTCTAACTGAAGCCCATATGAAGACATCAGTTTACAAGTTCAGAAGATTTTCAAGATTAGAAGTTACAAGCTCAGAAAGAAGGACAGTGGAACCGATGATGAGGTATACTTGGTTTCAAGTGATCCAGAATTGGTAAATATACAAGACGTGAAAAGGGTGTTACTTTGATGAATTAGAAAGTGGAAGATAAGCTCAGAAAGTAAACTTGTTCAGAAAATGGTTTCAAGCGTTAGAAACCTTTCCTTCTAAGAAGAATTAAAAAAAAAGGCTAGATAATTCCTTTTTCTATGAGCTTTCTCTCTCACGTCGTTTTACCTTTAGTTATTCACGTCCTATCACAAAAATAATCCCCACTCTTTACACGTCACACTTTTTCCTTTGTCTTCAACCTCATACCTCCGAGCCTCAACCATTTCATATTTTCTTGCCCACAAATCCTCTCTGTAAATGCTTTCTCATTCTTTTAAACCTTCACATTCTAACCCTCTCAAACTCTAACCTTTCTTTCATTCCCACATGCACATATCCAAAATAACTAAAGGAAAAGAACTCAACCACTCTTCTACCAAGCAGGAACCTTTCATCATGTACAATGAACCTCATATGCAAGAGCTTTATGAAGATGGCTTTCTCAAAGGAAGATAGCCTCTCGAAAAGATTGAACAACTACCTGGACCAAGTCCCCATAATAAAGAAAGTATTTACGTTTCAAGGATGGAAAACTTTCTAGACATCTTTGACAAGGTGTTCCTGTTATGGTAATGACTTTCTACTCCTTTCTCAAAGCAAAGGACAAGACTAGCCTTAAAACCACCATTTGAGACACCTATATGAAGATTGGGTTGTCCATTTTATCTATAGTGGTTAAGGTTCCTCCGTTGGAGTCAACGCTTGGCACAAGACGAATGGTTCAGTCTCTCTGGATGAGTGTTAAGGAAATGTCAAAGTGTCTCACAGACTCACCAAGATACCAGCCTGGCAACATTACCACAGTTATGCTAAGCTCGAGAATAAGAAAAGTATTTACTATAGTCCAATTCACTATTCTTCCCAACGAGGAAGTACAGATGTTCTGCTGGGCATGCATTGTATGTTACTTTCTCTTATTATCTAAGAGAAAAGTAAATATGCTCAAAATGATTATGGATTACATGCTCAGTGATGTCACAAAGGAGGATAGGAGAACCATAAGGGTTCCCTATAGGATGCTGCGAAGATTTTCCAGCATATTATCCCTTGAGAAGAATGGTTCAATACCTGACCCCTATAGACTATACAATACTCTCTTTTAAGACAATAAATAAGACCAAGTCTATATCGATGAAGACAAGCTCTAGGAAGTAAAGCTCCAAGCCATAGATAGAAAGCAGAAAAGGCCAATCCTGAAGCAAAGAAGAAAAAGATAGAGTAGAAGAAGGAGAGGACAAAGAGGAAGATTATCTTTCCTAAAAGTAACACTAAAAGCTCTGAAGAAACAGAGCAAGCTTCTAAGAAACTATGTTGAGGAAGTTCTTCCCAAAACAATTCAGAAACGCAACAAAAGCTTAACAAAGAAGCAAAGTTAGCAGAAACCCTAAAGGCTTCTGAACCATTAGAAAGTGAGGTGGAGTCCTCGGAAAGTGAGCTTCTTAAGGCAGATCGAATAAACTTCCTATTCACAGAAGAATTTTGAGCTGAAACATAGAAACTTGCCAAAGCGGGTGCTCAGAGCAGCACTCATTCTGAAAGACATGTGTGATATAGAACAGGCAAAAATTAATGCAAGAGATACTGAATCCTCTAAGGATGATGAAGAAGGCAGAATGAATCCTCTAGGGGCATAGAGTTCTTCAAGAAAGAGGAGACTAGAAGAAGCAAGAAATATGGAAAGGGATTAAGGGATTCAAGGTTCCAAAAGAAGAATAAACCTGTTCCTGAACCTTTTGTGGTAATTGAAGAACAACCTACTTAGCCTATGACCAACAGTTTGGGTTCACCTTTCCAGCCCTACTACCCTACCAAAGATAGGTGGCTTTAGAAACTTGCTCCACCACTACTTCCACCACTGTTCTAGAAAAGTCAACACCTTTTGAGGCTGAAGTGGCTTTACATGGTGACAAAGATGATTTCATGACTATTAATCAATTGATGAAAGTTATGTCAAGGTCCATGGAACCAGAGCCACAACCTGAGGAAAAAGGTTTGGATGGAATCAACTTCTTTGTAAATGAGCTCTTTTCCACTCGGAGCTGACTATTGAAGAACCATTCATGGAGCCAATTATTGAAGAGCCAGCTAAGAAGGCAAATGAACTAGAAATAGCTGTCATTCTAATGGTTCCTCAACCTCCTCCTTCCATACATATAACTCCTGGTAAAGGAAAAAGATAGAACATCCAAAGTTGGTGCTACTCTCTGATGTACAAGCAGCTGCTTCCTCGACTCAAGTGATTGACCTTGTTTTTGCTCCTTCTCCGAGCCTACTTCTGCTCCTGCCATCAATGTTGCTTATGTTCCATCCTTTCCACCTCCTCCTGCTACACATATTGAAAGAGAGGCTGAAATCGCCAGAATCTGGGGAAACCATACCCCTAGACATATCAGAGCCTTCTCCAAAAGCTATTCCATCCACATCCGCACCAATCTATTAGCCTTGCAAAATTAACAGATGTAAAACCTAACTTTTCTTTTTGTATGCCTCTAGGATTAGTCATATTAGCCCATTGACATTTAAACAAGGGAATCCTAAAGCCATTATACACAAGCTCAATGACATCGATCAACTTTCCATAGTAAGGAACCTATCCAAAATTCATTTGTGTATCCCTACTACTTGAGTAACTCCTTGTTCCAAATGTGCCAAAAACTCCACTATTTTGAGTTTTTAATGTATTGACTCGAGCCAAAGTTCAAAATTTGTATCCATTAACATTGTATGCAGAACCTTATAGCTTGGTGATAAGGCCCTTGAGCAAGACTGATAAGAATGTCTTTATCCAATTCAGGAAGATTGTTGAGATTATTGTGAATCTAAACACAAGAATATACTTGCATTAGTCATATATATATATATACATACATATATATATATATATATATATATATACATACATATATATATATATATATATATATATATTACAAAAATATGCAATATACATGCATATGAGGTACTTATAACTCACACGATCATAGAACCAACCAATAAACTCCCTATGAACCTTCTTGTCTATCTCGAGTAGTGCTCCTCGTATGACTCCTTAGTTGTCTCTTCACAACACATCTAAATTCCCTAAATATATACATCATATTAGATTCTAAAGTAGAAAATTTAGCAAATAATGCAAGCATAAGAATTACTCACTCAAGATAAGGATCGACTCCTGGAGATTTGATTAAAACGTGCCTATGAGTTTGTATATTCTCTATTGAGGTTAGAGTAAATATGAGACCACCAATCGACTTTCCTATTCGGGGAAATAGTTTAGATACTCGTGATTTACGCTCTGTTGCATTATGCTCATCATCAACTCGACTAGGTCGATTCCATCTTGTCTCGATATTGTCTAGATACCTTGAACAAAATGTAAGAATCTCCTATGCAAGATAACCTTCAGCCATAGAGCTTTACGTACATAAGATTTCAGTTGTCCTAAGTACCTATTAAGTCAAAATAGACATAATTAATATAAATAACAATCCTATACAACATTAATAAAATGACACTTATCTATAACCTTTCTATAGGATACATCCATCGGTAATGGAAGGACCTCCAAGCTTAACTTCTTCAACAAGGTGAACAACCAAGTGAACCATAATGGAGAATGATGGAGGAAATAACATTTCCATGTGGCATAAAATGAGTATGAATTGATCTTGCAATTTTCTAAATCCTTAATCAATAACACTTTACCATATAAGCTCCTAAAGAATGAGCACAACTTAATCAATACTGCAAAAACCTCTTTAGGCAAACTTGTTTGCAAGGTTAGAGGTAGAAATTGCTCCATCAATATATGATTGTCATGAATTTTCAAGATCCCGCTTATGCTAAGATTATCCACATCAATGCACCTAGAAATGTTGCTTGAATAACCATCCTAACACTGATGTTCCTTAAAGTTGTTAGAAATCTTTTCTTCCCTTGACTAGTCATTGAAAAAATAGCTAGAGGATACTTTCCATTTTCATCTGGCCAAAGGTCATTTCAGCCCATAGCTTTAAGGTCTCTTAGCATTAACATGATCTTTTGACTTTGCATTGTCATTTAGCAAAGTGTAGATCATATTATCGCAGACATTTCTCAATGTGCATCACATCAAGATTGTGACAACAAGTTATGCTTCCAATATGGAAGCTAGAAGAAAATGCTTTTCTTCTTCCATTGTTGAGTACCTTGTGTGGCTTGTCCACTAGGTTTTCTTTTTCCCTTTCCTTCTATCATAGGTTTTCAACCAAATGTGACATTAATGTCCTTGACTTGTTCAAGAATGTCAAGACCAGATAATTTCTTTAGTGGATTGAAATTCTTGCTCTCCATTAAATCTAGCCTTGTTCAATCTAAATTTGTGCCTCTGATCAAGAAAACGACAATGACCCATAAAACACCATTTCTTACTATGTGGAAGACGAAAAGGAATAGAGTCAAAGTTGCAAGATGGAAAGCAAGTCCATGTATGTATTCCACTCAGAAGGTTCCTAGCCCAAGGAAGTCACTATTTGTCCACATGAAAGCCACATGCATTTTGAACATCTCTCGCTTGAAAGAATCATACGCATCCACACCATCATTCCATAACTCCTTCAACTCTTTGATTAAAGGCTGTAAGTACACATCTATATCATTTTCGGCATTCTTTTACCAAGAATTATCATTAAAAGAATAAAAGAAGTCTACTTCATACATACCCAAGGATGGGTATTATAAGGAATGAGAGTAAATGGCCAAGTGCTATAATTTACATTTATACTACCAAAGGGATTAAAACCATCAGTAGCTAATCCAAGACGAACGTTTCGTGGATCCTTTATGAATGAAGGTTTATTAAATCAAACATCTTCCAAGTTTCTAAATCTCTAAGATGCCTCATCATGACATCCTCCTTAGTATCCATGGCATGCCATATCATATCTTCAGGTTTTTGAAGACAAAAATAATCGTGTAGACGAGGTTTCAGTGGACAGGAATGAAAAACTTTTGCAGGCATCGTTTTGCTCTATTGCCGTCACTAGATGCTTGAGTCTCACCATCTTTTGTTCTTGATTTCCATCTAGATTTGTTACAGACTTTACATATTTCCTTATCTTCATCTTCACCCCAATACAACATACAATTATTTGCGCATGCATGTATCTTTTCATAGTTCAAACCAAGTTTGGAGATAGTTTTCTTTGCCTCACAAAATGAGCTCGGAATCTTGGCATGTTCAAATGCATCATGTAAGAGTTCTAACATCATTGTCATTGCCTTATCGCTCATCCTATATAGGCATTTAATATGGTACAACTTAACCAGGAAGAGAGTTTTGAATACTTCATACACCCTACATACAAGGGTTGTTCTCCGTCTTTTGCTAACTCTTAACTCTACATCTTGAAATGTTTCTTGAGGTATGTTCGATGTCTGTCTTTTAGCTCCACCAATGTCTTCATTCGATGCCAATGGTACTTCACTTGCGTGGTGCCTATCAACCCAAAAGCATCTTCAATCATGTTGCGAATGGAATCTTCATCATGCAAAACATCTTGAATAAGATCCAAAGCATCACTATTGATACATTACTAGTTTGCCCGATGCCTTACTCCCATGGCAAAACCAAATTATGTACCCTTTCAAAAATTGAGTACAGATTAAGTGATCGTAAACTACTTCCCTAAGTTGCCATTTTTTAAAACCACACCGTGCACAAGGGCATATTGCTTTGCCATTACTGAACTGACGTTCAAAGGCAAAATCAATAAAATCCCTAGTCCTTTGTTCATACTCAACTGAATGCCAAGGCTTTGTAATCCATGACTTATCCATTTTATCAATTTAGAATTATCCTATTGAATTCAAAGAAAATGTTACTCAATGGTATACTAGTATAAACTATTGCTACTTTAACAAGGAATGGGGCAATGGTGAATCTTGTATCATATAACACAATAGTAAAATAATTAAAAGGAGATTAAAACAAAATACTGCTGCCTTTGCCTGCGGCTGCCTTTGCTACCACTTAAAAAAGAAAACCTCAATCACTGCAACAAAAGGAAAATTGAGTCAATCTTGTTTAGAAGAATAAATTGAAAGTACGTGTATCAACAAATTGAACAATCCACGTCCCCCAAAATTATAGATAGTATCATCATCCCCAAGTGCCAACTACTATTATTTTATTTGTACAAAAAACTTCAAGAAGAACGCAAAAATATAAAGGCATTGAGATGATTGTTTTGTAAGTTATCAACCTTACCCAACCCAGTGACTTTTAAGTGAACAACAAGCGTATGTGACAGCGAAAAGGGTATTATAACTATGAGCAACAGTCGAGCAACTAATTAACAATTCTAACAGCAGCACAAAGCTGAATTTAAGAAATATATCTATGGAATAGTGTCCTCCTTATGGCATTCTTCATGATTTCAACACATTTCCTTTTCTTCTACAGTACAACTATATATATATATATATATACACACACAATTATAAGTCCTAGGAGTGAGACACAAATCAGATGAATACTCAGAGAGATCATACTATTATAGGAATAGGATACCTTTCGGGGTAGAATTGAAGCCACAGTTAGTTAAATGCTGTGCAAGTGCCTCCCCTAATTGCTTGTGCCAATTGGGTGCAGCTTTTTCTTTTGGCACAACAGAAACTATTGCTATCTCTGAGGTCAGATTCACACTAGCAGATGACACTTGTGGCTGTGTCCATCCATTAATCATTTAATACAAAACAAACAACAATATGTATTTGGTTAGAAACATAGTACAAGCAAATTAACGATATTATATATATCTCATGTATAACATATACATATATAGATGATATATAATAATAAAAAGGTCTTCATCAACACATACTAAATCACGTCGAAGAAGTTTAAAAAGCTAAATAAAACTAAACATAATACTAAATACAGACTATTGAAATAATGGGTGCTTTTTAATAATGCACAATGTCAGCGTCAAGAAGCCATTGCTCTTTGCAAATGAAATCAAGCTTTGGGAAGGGTTAAAAAGCGAGCAAACGATTTTGGGACTTTGGGGAATGGAATCAAAAGTGAGCAAACTTCTATGAAAAAGGATTGTTGCTCTGATCACAAGCGATTGTTGCTCTGATCATAATAATAATAAGATAAACCTAGATTATGAAAAAGGAAAATCCATTGAGAGAAGATAAGGAGAAACTTACAGGTAGAAGAGTTAATGGCTGGCTGAGAGCGTGAAGGCAGAGACTGAGAGCGTGAAGGTAGAGACCAAGAGCGTGAAGGCAGAGTAGGTTTAGGTGAACAGAGACCTTTCCCCTTCTTGGCGCCACTGCAATTCTTCTCCCTATTTTTATTTTTATTCTTCAAAAAAAAAAGGTGAAAGTAAAGAATTGTAATTTAAATTTAACTACTGCTATGTTAAAAATTAAAAAAGAAATCCAACTTGTCAACCAAAAACTACATTTTTAAATGATAACATTTAAGATTTTATAAATTTGTAAGTAATCAAATTAATGGATAGAAAAATTAATTATTTAATCATTTATGTATTTTTGTAGTTTATTAAATATTAATCATTAATACTATAAGTAAATTTATTTTTTATATGTATGATAATTTAATTGTATTTTTAAATAGAGAAAGATGGCATTAATTGTTTTATTTATTTTAAATATAAAAGTGAAATTTCTTAAAATATATTGATTATGTTTCTCATAATATTGTGTAGAGAACAATCAAGAAAGGGGAAGGGATATATCGTGGAGAGGGTTGCTCACGCTGGTTGTGGCGTCATGGAGATGCTTTCACTATGAATTTTCTTTATCGATTAAAGACTAAAAAGTATGCAGGAAACAAGTGTAGGACACTAGGGCTTAACTCAGATTAGTTAAAGAATGTTTTTCCCATATTTAAAAAGAGGGTAAAAATAAAAAATTATAATTTAAATTTAACTCTTATGTGAAAAATAAAAAGCTCAATTTGTCAACAAAACTAGATTGTTCCTGTTACATATAGAATTATTTATAAAACATTTTTTTGTATAAATCATTTTTTATGATGTACCAAAATTCATTATTTTAGTTAAGTAATTTAGTATCTTAAGTACATATTAGTCATTACTCAATAATATTAGTACATGTAATTTTTCACATGTAATATGGTAAAAAAAAATTAAAAAACTTTTCACGAAATATAAAAATTGGAATTGAGTCATAAAAATTCAATTCCAAATTTAGATTCTATATCCAATTCCAATTTTAGGCACTATGCAAAGTATAATACTAAAAATATGAAAACACATATGTCAGCACTCAATTTTTTTAGGTCTAAAAAAAAGTTCATTTCCTTGTTTGGATTAAAACAAATTATTCTTTTGTATTAATTCATAACTTGTTTTAGTCTATTAGTTTAAAGAATAAACTAAACAAACACAAAATGAAAATAAAAAGAAATAAAAAATTGAGTCTCATTTTTGTCAATCAAATCTTTTTCTAATTGTTTTTTTAGATCAAATTAGGAAAAAAATTAAACTTTGTCAATTGCGGCAGTTATTAAACCGCCGCCATATGTTGAAGCAATACCTAACCGCCGCATAAACCGCGTTGTGTACAATAATTTTGTGGCGGTTGCATGAAACCGCCGCAAAATGCATGTAATTGGTAGTGGTTACCTGAAACTGCGCAACAAATGCCGCAAAGTAATTATTCTTGTGGTTTTGATGAACCGCAAATCAACCACTGTGAAACACATTTTTTGGTGTAGCTACACATATCCAACTACTTCCAAAATTAGAGGGACATGGCCTCCAGGTTGGATTGGGTTGAAGCTTCCAATATCGGCATGGCGCCCTTCAGAAGTCAAGAGGAAATAATGCTGCAAATCCTTCAAAACACTCAAGAGATTCTTAGAGACTGAGGCATAAAGGCTTATGATGGTGTTCATGGTTTCCAGTTCCTTTTGATGTCAAAAGGGGAGAAGAAAAGAGATGAAGAAAATCTAGTGCTGTGAACTTAGGGGGCTTATGCAAGGGGAGCTTTTAGAGATTTTTTTTCAACATGCATCTTTTTTTTTTTTTGGCTTTGAACAATTACTTTTTTTTTTCATGCTCTGGCAATTGTTTCTTTTGTTCTTGAACAAGTTTTTTTTATGTGTATGGTATATATATATCTATTTCATTATACTTGTTCAAGATATCGAGTGTCATGTTTTTCTTAAGTTTTGATGCATATCTAATTTTAAGCTCTAATACATATCAATGGCATTTCTTTCATGCTTAGCTTATCTTGTATCATGCTTGAGATGTATGCTTTTTATCTCTTAGCGTCGCTCTAATATGCTTTCTTTTTAGCACATTATGATATTTAGCTCATCTGTGTGTCTTTGATTAGCACCAAGTATCATTTAAGCACAAGCACCCTCTTTGCTCTAATACGTATATCTTTTTGTGCTTCGATATGTATGTTCTTGATTTCACGCCTAAAACGTTTGTCAAGAAACATATATACTTTGTCACACATATGAAATGTTCTCATGAGCTCTGTATAACTTGATCTAAATACAGTTGTGATTGGTTTCTGTTGATCTTCAAAACTTATTCCTACATGTTCTTATGCAACTGAGATCAACTGCGAGCCTCAGAAACCTCTTGTGTGTGCAAGGCTTATATGTTACAAGTGTTTTCATGCACAAAAATTGCATCTCGTTTGAAAATATGCTTGGATAAAATGTGCTGAATAAGAATCTAATCAAGAGAAAATATCACAAGTATTACTTGTTTTTATTCATGCTCGTGTATTTTCATAAGAGATTAATGAAAAAAATCAAGTTGCTTTCTATCAAAAAGGTTAAATGATCCCATCCCCTTTGATAGTGTTCTGATACCTCTTAGAAAGTACTCTAGTAACTTTAGGTCTCATGGAAAATCAAAATAGCTGTGATTTAAATCACTTAAGGCTATAAAATGTTTTTGACTCTATCCATATCATGCCTCAAGAAAAGGACCTTCTAAAAATCACATGATGATGTTTTGAAATAATAGTCTTTATCACAATATATATCCTGTTATATTTCTTTCAACATCTCTTCAAAAGATTTTTTTTAGATTAGTTTGTCATCATCAAAAAGGGGAAATTGTAAGCTCAGAACTCTTCAAAAAGCATTAATAGGTATGTTTTAATGACAACATAACCAATTTAAGGAAAATGTTTTGAAGGCAGCTATACCTTGAGTTTCTTGAAGTAACAAACAGGTTATGTCATTAGCATATGCGGCTCCTATAGTGAAGATAATTTCACTTTACATGTACAAACGTGATTTATCTCATTTAAAGAGATTGAAATTAAATGGAAGTGATAATTATATCGTGAAATGAGTGTATGAATGGCTAACAGGTTGAAGAAAATCAACAAGTACAAGAAACCAAGGCACGAGTCTTCAAGAAAGTAGCATTGGACTTCAAAAGTAGCATTGGACTTCAAAAGTACACTTAAAATGAAGATATCTCTTCATCCCGAAGCCAATGTGTTCTACAACGTTCAATCGTCATGATTGCAATCTTTTTATTATCAACAAGTACTGATTGAAGACTAGAAGACCGAAGACATATCAAAGAACTGAAACCGCACCTCAAAAAGTTCACTTCACAGGCAAAACGCTGCCTCTACTACAAAAGGAGGGAAAATTCAAAATTCAAATTTGAAGCCAAAACTCGGTTACAAACTAGCATGTCATCTCTTTTGTCAACTTGGTCAACCACTCCGCTTCTAGAAGGAAGTGCTCAAACCTCGTTCATAAAGTAAAAAGTCAGAAACCATTGTTTTTAAAGGTAGTTCAGAAACCATTGTTTCACAGGCTTTAATAGCTTGACACAAGACGGGGTACTCTCTTAAACGCTTTTCAGACACAAACGATGATCAACATATGTCACTTGGACAATAGATCAAGGGCAACGTCATAAAGGCATACCATCTATAAAGAGATGCTAAGCTTTTAAAAGGAGGAACTTGATGTGTGCACAAGAGTCTTAATGTAAAATTTCTCATCATCTTTTCTGTGAAGTTCGTCGCTTCTTGTAATCAGTTTCCTTGTTTGTAAAAATCTTCTTTCTATATTCTTAATAGATAACACATTCTTCCAAGGAAGAATCACTAGAAAGAAGTCATTCAAGTTTTTCCAGGTCTATTATTGTATATTTTATGGAAACTTGAGTGTAGGTTAGTGTTGGAAACCTAAACACAAACCCCTGTAACTTTGATCCATGATCATGTGAGATAGCTTAGAGGTTAAAGCAAAACTACTTGTAACACAAGGAAAGTGTTCTTCTCTAGTCAGGTTTAGCTTGGAAATGTGGTTAAAGACTACTTAGGTTAGCTTGTAGAAGCTAGTACAAGACTACTCCGGTTTCACCTTGGAGAGGCTTGTGAATAACTACTTAGTTTGTGATAGTCGAGGTTTGCTATTGGTAACAAGTAATAGCTTACAAAGGCTACTGCAAAGACTATCCAACTTCCTTGGTTTGAGAAAGGTTTTTTAGTGGAACTCAACTATAGTTGAGAACTAGATGTAGGCAGATTTGGTTCGAACCAGGATAAAACTTCTGTGTAGAATTCTCTTCTTTCATATCTCTTTCTTTTACTACCTTGCAACTAATATTCTGTGTTTTTTAAACTTGATCTTACACACCTTTTTGCTTTTCCTTAGTTTAGAAAGATCTTTTTGACAGCACTAACTTTGTTTCTGCTGCACTACAAGTATATTGCTTGATAGTTTTCCGCTAAGTTTTTCAAAAAAGAGAAAAGCAAGAAAGGCTAAGTACTATTTAACCCCCTTCTTGTATGCTTTTCTGTCTACACAAATAACTTGTAAACAAACAGCAAAAAACTTGTAAACATGTACTTAATATTTACAAACCAAGTGCAATAAGTTTTGTAAACTAAGTTTTTTTTTTGCACAAACTAGTGCTATAAAGTTCTAAAGTGGTTGTAAATATTTGAAATCTGATTCTAAATATTGTGAAAATGGTTTACATGATATTAGAGGAAAAAAATTTCCATTAATTTTTGTCATTAGTTAACAAGTTTTATGCGGTTAGTTTACAAGTTTTTTGTATTATATTTACAAGTTTTAATCAAGAGTTTACAATAAACTTTTAGCTATAGTTTATAAGTTTTTGGCATTTGGTTTACAAGTTTTAAGCACTTCAAGTTTTCTATTTATAGTTTACAAGTTTTTAGCATGGGTTTACAAGTTTTTTGCACTTAATTTATCAAGTTTTCAAAATAGGTTTTTAATGTTGTTTGCACTTATTTTTCAAGTTTTTAACACAAATTTACAGGTTTTATCCACTAATTTACAAGTTTTTCCTCAATGTTTACAAATTATATTTTGGTTTAGCACGAATTTAAAAGTAGATTACTTTGATTTTGGTTACTTGAAATTGTTTACCACATTAAATTACTAATATTATTTGATGTAGATGATATCCTTTTTTTGTACTAGATACATAACCAAATGGCGCATTCAAAAGCAAAGAGCAAAAAACAAATGGAAAGAAGACAAAACCCCAGAAGGCAAGCAGAGATGTGAACATGATAGGATTGTTGTGGACAAAGGCATCAGGAGTGCCAATTATTTATTTCAAAAGAATACATTAGTTGGTGATAATGATAAATCAATAGATAAGAGTGTAGTGTGAAGTTATAAATAATGATAACAAAAACTAAATTTTCATTGGTTGTAATAAACTTGAAATGTATGAACAAATTAGTTAGTTTTTGATCCACGACTTCCCTCCCATGAGCATGCAAGTAACATGCAATTGAGTTATCCATCCAACCTCTTTCTTGAATTTATGAATTTATTAGACCTAAAACTCTTGTTACTTGAGTAATTTTTGTAAAATAATTTTATTTCTTCTTTGAATTAAATAACATCCTAACAACAGAACACAAGAGGTCATAATCCCCATCATTGTTATCAATCTGAACCTCAACATCAAAATTTGCATCACAGTCATTGAATCCTCTATACTTTACATATGGAGTGTCATACAAAACCTACATATATGTAATATTTATCACTAGGTTTACAAGTTTTTAGAATCAGTTTTAAGAATTTAAAACCAGTTTACAAGTATCTTACACCAGGTATCAACTTTTTACCACCAATTTCATAGTATTTAGTGTTAGATTCCACAATCATTTTAGAACTTTGTACCACCATTTTGTGGAAAAAACTTGATTTACAAGTTTATTGCACTTGGTTTGTAAGTCTTAAGCACAAGTTTACAAGTTTTTTAACCACCTTCATACAAGTTTTTTACATTCTATTTACAAGTTTTAAGTAATACTTAGTTTTATAAGTTTTTTAACTTGGTTTACAAAACAAACTTATGCTTAAAACTTGTTATTTAAAACTTGTAAACATAATGCAAAACTTGTAAACTAAGCGCATAAAACTTGTTAACCAATGATAAAAACCAATGAAATTTTTTTCCTAATATCTTGTAAATCATTTTCTCAATATTTTAGAATCAAATTTCAAGTATTTAGAACCACTTTAGGACTTTGTAGCACAACTCTGTGAAAAATACTTGGTTTAGGTTTAAGCATAGGTTGTAAACAGACGGCGCAAAACTTGTAAACCCTACTTAAGACTTACAAATCAAGTACTTGCATTTAGTTTACAAGACTTGTAAATGTGTGCTTAAAACTTGTAAAGATAGTGCAAAAAACTTGTATTGTAGATCGTGTTTACATCATTTAGTTTTTTACAGCTTATTTAAGCCACTTCAAACTTTGAGGAACCACTTTATGCAAGAAACTTGGTTTACAGTTTATAAGTTTGTACAAGAATCACTTTGTAAGTCTTAAGCAAGGGTTTACAAGTTTAATTCCTTCGGTTTACAAGCTTTTACACTTGGTTTACAAGGTTTAGCAATGAAGTTTTACAAATTATTTGCACTTTATTTACAAGACTTGTAAACGCATCCTTAAAACTTATAAACATAGTGCAAAAGCTTGTAACCATTTCCAAAACTTGTAGACCAATTAAAACAAGTGTTTTTTAGTATTACTTGAGGAGTTTTAGAGTTATTATAGAGGTTTATTAAACAATAAATTATTCATTTGTTATTTAACAATCATACTTAGTTAACCGTACAAATAAATAAAAAACTCATAAACACAAACATCATAGACACATTGAAAGAGAGGCAAGAAGTGAAAATAAGAAACTCACATACCTAATAAACAAGATTGTTACAGAAAAATTAAAAACAGATATATTATTGTTGTTAATCTTCTTTTGTACAAGCTTTAGAGAGAGAGGTAGAAGCTAAGAGAGAAGCTAAGAGAGAGAAGAGATAGAGAGAGCAGTGACATTTATATTGATACCACTTGTTGTCTTTTCTTCTTTTTATATGGTGTAACCATAAGTGTAACACTGTTCTAGTGTTCACATATCATTACTCCTCAAACAAGTTACTTCACTGCTTTATGAGTTCAACTATTGATTGAGTCGAATTTTACAACACTAGCATCATTGTATGAAAATTAAATCATACATCGAATGCCACAAAATTTTTAAGGGTATATTACACTTAATTCCTCTGTCAAATTTTATATTTATAGTTCACTCATTCAGAAAACTGTTAATAAACTTAATAGAATGATTTGTGATATTAAGTAATATCAAAATGTTATTTCTATTAGTTTATTAAATTTTTGTGAATGAGAGCTGTAACCTAATATAAATATGATTTGACAAAAAGAAGATGTAAATGTTAGTGGACAAATAGAAGGGATATGAATGTATTTCACAAACCCTAAATGTAATTTATCCAATTTTTAATATATTTTCTAAATACGTCTATGACTTATCTCCCTTTGCAGATTATTTTAAAACAGGATCTATAAAACTCCATGTACAAAACAAATTTATCCAATTTTTAAATATAATTTCTAAATACGTCTATGACTTATCTCCCTTTGCAGATTATTTTAGAACAGGATCTATAAAACCCATGTACAAAACAATTTTCGGTAATGAAAATGGTAAATATTCTATAAACTAGAGGCGGAGGGGAATATAAGCAAAATGACGAAATACTAAAACAACGTTGACGGCTTATGTACAAGCGACTGCTAACTACTTACACCATATATTGATGGGTCATCGCGTACATGAATCATGAATTGATGTTTATCAACATGGCAAACCTTCAAACTTCGTAATATGGAAATTTGAGTATCCATAATACGTGGCACCAGCGCACTTCTGTCACTGCCTAACCTCCAAAATTTATACCAACTGAAAAAAAGAAGGAAAGAGAAAGAAGAAAGTGATAATTTTCTACTGAAACTGAAACTCATGACGTTACTGAAGTCTAACACAAAACACAGGGTAGAGACTTCAGCTAGCTTGCGAGAATGGACAAAACAAGAAAAGAAACACGGATGTAACCAACAGAAGCAACAGATTAATGGGTATGAAAATATATTCTCTTTTTCCTCTTTTATCATGAATAATGATGACATCGATGATATGGCAATGAAAATAATGGCAATGATCATGATTATTGATTGTTTTAAGATCACTATTATTATTACTGCTATTGGCACAAGTTACATTGATAATTGAATTGTGACAGAATTGCATTGATCTGGTTTTTCTAATTTTGAAATTACCTTTACCCGGCATTAGCATACTTTCACCTATGTATAACTGTGAACCTCACTCACTTATGGATGGTGATATGTATGAGAAAAATGGGAAATAAGGGATAATTATTATTATTAATTTTATTTTTATTTCTTTATATTATTATTGTTGTTGCTGCAGCAGCAGCAGCACCATTACTTAAATAAAGATAATGAAGAGCTACATAAAAGTATAATTTTATTGAAGGTTTACATGTTGGTCCTTATAGTTTTGTAGTTTCATTCAATTTCGATCCTGGTTCTTTTAATATATTTCTTTTGGTACAACTCTGTATTTTTCTACCATCTAAGCTTTGATCTTTTAGAAACTAAAATTAAAATAAAATAATGAGCACATAACTCTATTAGTCCTAACATTTTAAAGTTGACATCAATTTAATCCTAAACAAATTTTTCACATTAATTTAAGTCCTAACACCTTTAAATTACAAATTCATCTTTCTCAAGCATTAGTGATTTCCATTATAATTCATCTTAATCGACATGTGAATGTACCGCTATGTCACTTATTTATCTACTTGACTAACATGAGGAGACAATTTTCACCTTATCAACCTAAAATTATTGATAAATTATGACAAAATTTACCAATGATCCTAACATAATTATGAAATTGATGTCAACATTCAAAACATTAGGAGCAAATTGATATCAAAGATTTTTTCAGAACCAAATTGATGTTAAATCCTAAATGCTATGATTTAAAAAATACAATTACTTTAAATTAAATTACAAGAAGCATCTTCCATAAACAAAAGGATGAATTCTTTAGACAAAACCGCAAATTGATCCCTCTTAAATTTTGTCGATTTTGTGTTAGACAAATTGGTCCCTCAAAAAAACAAAAAAAAAAAAAACCAAAGAAGTCCTTATCAATTAAAAAAGTTCAGACAAATTAGTCTTTTCATGCATGGATCAATTTGACCTTTTTTATAATTTTTTAGAAACTAATTTGTCCTAATTTTTTCTAGAGAGGTCAATTTGTCCAATATTTTAAGTTGACAGACTTTTTTGGGTTTTTTTTTCCTAGATGGACCCAATTTGTTCAATGTAAAATTTAAGAGGAACCATTGTGTTTTTGTCATTCCTATATAAAAATAATAACTATAGGGACTAAAAAAAGTATAAAAAAGTGTGATTAAAAAGATTACAAATTTGTGATATTATAAAAAGTAAAACCTAAAAAAATAAAATTATAAATAGCAAAATCAAAATCAGGAAAAACTCTTGTCTAAACATTTATCAAACAATGTTAAGAAAGATGGAAAAGTTAAGAGGGGAAAGATATTACAACTCTTATAATTGCTCCCGTATATAGGCCATCGATCTCAGCATGGAACCTAGCGTATCTCTAGAAACCTGGAATTTCACCTCAGTTTCCCCAGTACTTGTCTTTGTATCCTGGAGCTGAAAGAAGTAGAACAATAAGAATAGGCTAAAAGCCTCAGACACAATCTTATAGAACACAATGTTACATTTGCTCATGTTGCACATTGTTACATGATGCAGCACACCTGTAGAGGGAGCTATGGAATTGAAATGAGGAGAGCGAATACCATGTCCAACAATAATATCACACACTACTGAACCATCTAAACTTACAAATATTTTGAATTCTATATAGTTAATCAAAACCTGAAAACCTGAATTTTTCAGCGAGAAAAAAATTATTTTCCACTCAAGATATCTTTTAATGGATTATTAACTCGTGATTGGGGTTCCAGTTCAAGTGGATGTCCAATCAAACAAGAGAACAACCATGTACTTACTAGATTGTTTGGATCAAATGAATTTTCTATGCCCTCATCAATAAGAAACTTGAGTTGTTTATAATCTCAAGTCATTTACATATATCTTTTAAGACAATACAACCAAAATTCATTAATTGTTGAAAACTTGCATGAGATCAACAGAGCTTCAAATATAAAAATGGGACTTATTATAGTATCATACGCCTTTATGCAAATATTGAGCATTAAGTATGTGGAAAATCTGCTTAAGTTACCATATAATAACAATTTTATTGCTTTGGAGAATACATTTTTAGAGACTATGCTAGTTACGTTATCATTATAATATAAACATCAAGTGCCCTCTCAATGTGTATCTGAGAGATATTATAGATATTGGCTAGTTTCACTAACTCTTGTAATAAATCTCCACTAAGGCTGAAATACCGAATGCAAAAAGCAGTACACCTAGTAAATTGGTCAGGTTCTTTCAGCAAAACACTCCATATCCTTGTCTCTTTACATGTCTGGAAGCATCTATGACAAATGGGTAGTTTGGTTTTACTGCCTGCATTCTTCTAATCAAACTGTTTTTTCAACACAAAGTTTGAATCTGGTAGAACTAGACCAGGAACAGAATGAAAATAATAGCAAACATAGAATTTGTGTTATTCAGTAAATTCCCCTAGATCCCGCATGTTTGAATAATTATGACGAGGAATGTCTGAGGAAAATCTGATATTCATTGGATGTAATGGAAGTAGGTAGCCCGTGGGGCTTCACAATTTCTTGCTGTTAAGGGATGGACTAAAGCCAAAAAATAGACATATTCAGACAGTCTGTCCACTACCTCCAGGATGCTATCCTTTGTTTGGCCTTGGGCAGGCCTATAATGAAATCCACGGAAAAATCATGACAGGAGAGGCCTTTGAGATGGGCCATGGATTAGTTAGGACTTAGGAGGGTAGTTAGGGGAAGTTACCAGACAGAATCAATAGAGACAGGGAGAGGGGGAATGTCAGTTAGAGAGTTGGCAGCTGTTGAGGGAGAGCACAAGGGGTGCTCAATTCCCAACCACATCGTGGTTTCCTGGTTCTCAAGCCACACTGGTCGAGAACCTTCACTGAAATAATACATGATTCTTGAGGTTTTACTCATCTTTCTTATCCTGTGAACCAATTCTATCAACTAGTATTGCAAACAAGTAGTGGCCAGTTTTGTCGTCCGTCGAGGTCCTCTTCCAGTGTCGCGACAGGCAAATATGGCAACAGGCAACAGCAACCCTGCAAACTTCCAGGGGAGGTCCCATCAATAGGAAGGTGTTAGAACTGGAATCAAGAAGAACTAGAAAATAAGAAAACCTCTTGAAGGGTGAAGGGTTAGTTTGAGAGGCCCTTCCTAGCTCTTGAAAATCTCACTCAATCTCTAACTGACTAATTAATCCCTTCCTATCTTTTATAGTCAACTAACTAACCTAGGTAATTGGGTGTCCTATGCTCACAAAAGAAGAGGCCTTTTTGAGAACACCATCTATTCCAGATCCATGAATCAATTTGAAGATTGTGATTAAGACAAATAATCATAATGTGGTGGTAAAGGGAAATACATCCTAGTATGAGCCTTTCAGCAAGTGGGTAAATGGAATGAATCCCATTATAAAGTACTCTTGAGGGGTTGATATTATGACTTAGGAAACTAACTCTACATGTGGCTTGGTAGAATTTGGGGTTTTGTTACCCCTGCCCAAGGATTTTGAGCTTGTAAGGGGCATGGTGAAGAAGTCTCTTCCCCTCAAATGAAAGATGCTACGTTAAGTGAGTCAGCAAAGAAAGAGTGTCCTTTTGAGGGAAAGCCCATTTTTGGTAATGAACTAAACCATATATACCTATTGTCTCCAAAAGGTCCAACCTTGTCACCAAGCTCAACCAAATGTCCACTTTATGTCTTTTCTCAACAATGTATTGAGCCAACCAATACCTCCTGAACATGCCACTGCTCCATCACCAGCTAGCAAGGGAAAGAACCTCTTTTCTTGATCCTAAAGAAATGGGAATGAACCCATATACATAGAACTCCCCTTTTCCCATGACGACAACAACAGAACACAACTTCCATCTCCAACAACACTCATTCACAATTGTTGAGAAACAAAGAAAGACATATGGGAATCTGTGTTTAAACTACACAACGGATAATGAAATACATAGACACTATGTAATAAGTATAGGAGATTTACAAATTTAAGATTTGGTGAGCACATCGACCAATTGATCATTTGAATTGACAAAGCTTATTGTGATGTCTCCAGATAGAATTTTCTCTCTAATAAAATGACAATCAACTTCAATATGTTTGGTCTCTCATGAAAGACTAGATTCGAGGCAATATGGAAAGCAACTTGATATATTCCTTGAGAGATAGAGAAAGAGAGAAAGACATGAGGAATCCTGACACAACTGAGATTGTATATATATATACTATGCAATAAATACAACATAATTACAAATATATATTTTACCAAAGATATTTAGAGATTCTAACACTCCCCCTCAAGCTAGGGCATAAATCATATGCACCTAGCTTGTTACATAGGTAAGTTATTTTAGGACCTCTCAATGACTTGGTAAGAACAATCTCCAATTGGTCATTTGAATTGACAAAACTTGTGGTGATGTCTCTACATAATCTTCTCTCTTGATGAAGTAACAATCAACTTCAATGTATTTGGTTCTTTCATGAAACTGGATTTGAGGCAATGTAAGGCAGCTTGATTGTCACAAACAAGTGTCATGTACTTGATTTCCCCAAATTGAAGTTCTTTGAGGAGTTGCTTTAGCAGTACAAGCTCACATATGGT